>NW_012193497.1:9802-45701 GCF_000504015.1 Erythranthe guttata | reverse complement strand
AAGTGATTGATTATCTATGCGGCATGAACACATGAACACAGAAACAACTATACATGTGAACGAGGAAACGGCAGGTTCATAAAATGGGAATACGAAAACTTAGGGTAAACATATAAACATTAAAAATATAGGAGTACTATATTTATAAATATGCTATATAAATATATATGAGTTTTCATTTATATGTAATTTTTTTATATATCTCCATACAAATATATTCGAAATAAACTATCAACTATCAATATGTGATTGATCATTAAATCATGTAATTAATTAGGGAAACAACAAAAATATTTAGAAATTTGCTACTCAAATATATTTCTAACTTCTCAAAAATTACAAAATGTCCTATAAGGTGTCCGGCAGGTGTTCTCAGGTGTCGAACACGAAACACATCGAAAATACGAATACTTAAAAAAGTTGAAGTTTTCATGTAATATAAGTGATAATCGAAATAGAGAAATAAAGAAATAAATAAAGAACTGCAGTACTCGTAGGTTGAGTTTTACCTTTTTCACTATCTACATGAAAAAATGTGAAACTGAAAAAAGAAAAAAGTCTGTTAAGCAGATTTAAAAAAAACATAGAAAAGTGACTAAATACCATTTTGATCAATGGCTGTTTCTATAATTAATTATATTGCAATTTACAAGTGTATCTATCTATCTCATTACATTAATATTTGATTATCTCAAAAGCATATTTAGCTAGCAAGATAGGAATGCTCTATACGTACATCTCCTCTTTTCGGGCCGGGCCTTATGATAATCAACCAATTATACTGGCCCGATCAACTGAATTTGCTAAATATTGAAAATAATTATTCGTCCGACTATTGTGGGTTGAAAAATGGCCGCCAACTATTATTTTTTAATTGATGCAAAAAAATTTGATTGATTGATATTAGGGGTCTTAATATATAAGTCTAGTCACGGGTGACAAACCTTATTAGAACTAAATGACAAGTCTAATTAAAATTTGCTTCACATCATTTATTAAATTCATTCCAAAAATGCCCCTCCACTCACAAATTCGAAATTATACCAAATTGTAAGTATATTATGATGAACTATGGTATTATTTAACATTTTTAAGTTTGCATCTAGCATTTTTTTTTAATTTTTACGTGAAACACGTTTTTTTTTTTTTTTTTCCGTATTGTATCATTATATAAAAATCTATTTTTTCCCCTTCTTTTCTACATAAAGTGAAAATTATGATTTTTTTAATTTTTTCGGTTGTAGACATCTTCAGAAACTCATAGGAAACCATAGTAATCCGTAGTCACCCATAGACATCTTGAAATCCTAAGACATCTTGAAATCCTAAGACATCTTGAAACCCTAACTCCTCCTACAAACCCTAGCAGCCAGACCCATAGACACTCATAGACATCCAAATCGATTTTTTTTTAAATTTTCCCCACCAAACCCTAGATCCACTCCTCCATCCACCACCATCACCACCACCACCATCACCGAACGCCGCCATCACGCCATCATCCATGCCCAATACCATCGCCGCGCCTTCCACCATAGGTCTAACCTTAAACCACCATAGCCGCCGTCTCCTTGCCTCTACAACCATCCGCTTATTGTCGCCGTCTCCACCGCCATAACCACTGCCCCCTCAATAGTGGATTGGAGTGGTGGAGAACGAAAGAGATCATAGAGAGAGATATCGATATCGAAAAATAGAGAGATAAAGATTGTGAGAGAGAGCGAGAACAGAGAGGAAAGAAAAATAAATCTGAGAGAAACGTGACTTTAGAATTTATGGATTTAGGTTAAGGGTAAATTAGGGATAAAAGAAAAATTGAGGATGTGACTCATATTTATTTTTCTAAAAAGGATTTAGTTCATAAAAAAATATTAAGGTTGTATTCCACATCTAATTATGTTTCCTACTAAGGACATCTAGCATATTACCCCTTGATATTATTGGTCTTCTAATTATTTAAAACTAATTACAAAAAGATGATGTTCTATCTACCTTACTTTTTAAAAAATAAAAACAAAATATTCAAAAAAACTTATCTAGCAAAATCCCTAATCTCAAAATTAAGAGTTATCAACTAAATTCTTATAAAAATAATATAAAGAAAAATGAATTAAAAAAATAAAATAGCATATAGAGCTATATAACTTTGATCTTGAGCTTTTGAGTTTTGATTTCTTTTATTTATTCTATTAAATTGAAGTTTTAATTTTTTAATAATATAATATTATCATAATTTTGTTAAATTATTTATCAATAAAAAAATTCACAAAATTATTACCCAATCTACCAAGTTTAGAGAAAATTGAAAACCCCCAACCGATGCCGTTTATATATGGGTTGGTTAAAATTATAGGCGCGATATATAGATTGGTTAAGTATCGATTATCGCATTTAAAAATAGTTCGAAAGTAGGTCAGTTGAATTAAACCGACTCATTTCCAGTACTTATAGAGACACCCTATTTAGACAATTCCAAAAAAGAAATTAATAAAATAAAATAACACTTCACACCTAAAAATCATTAATATCTACACTGTCCACCCCTAATATATATTTTTGTATCAAAAACCACCGTCAAAATAATGACTCTATGTCGGTATCACTTTGACAATTTGTACCCTCAAATATCCGAAATGATGTATTCAAAATTGCAACCTCCTCAAGTGGCGTTTACGAAAATATTATTATTTTTATCAACATATTTAAAAATTATTTAAGTCACAAAAAAATATTTTATAAAAGAAAAAGAAAAAAAATCTTTCAGCTATTTTATTATCAAATTATTTAAAAATTATATTTTCTTCCAACCATTTCTATTAAATATTTTCACCAAATACACTAAAAGATTCATCAATCACATAATTGAGTGAGTGTTTCTTTTTTTTTTTGGTAAATTATTGGTTTTTTTTTTTTTTTTTTTGCACTTTTCATGCTCGAGATTAGATTGGAGGTAGAAAATAACAACTTAATTTATTATTTTGCACTCTAGAAAAAAAAACTAATAAAAATGAAATTACCCTAATTAATTTTTAGTTGTTTAATTCAGGGTGCACTGTGAGTGATTAATTGTCTTTTGAGGGTTCATTATGAGTGATTTATTACCTCTAAACGATATAAAGTGCTATTAATTTATTTTAATGGTGCAAAGTGTAAAATACTACATTTCAAGAGTGCAAAATAAAATCAAAATATATGATTGAAATGAATCCATGCAATTAATCAAAATAAGAAATGAATCCACGCAAACAAAGTTCAATTAATTTATTATTATGAATCTAAAATCCATAACTTCAAATGCAATCTAATATATAAATACTAATTAAAGGGGTGAAAAGTGTCAAATGATACATTGCAAGGGTGCATAATGCATTTTATTACACGATAGAAGAAAAGAATAACACCTTCTAAATTAAAAAAAAAAAAGGATAAATAGTACTTAACCCGGTATTTACAAGTTTTTACAGATGATTCCTTTGTGCTTGTAATATCAGCACATAACTCTCTTGTGCTTTATGGGGTAACTTTCATTAATTTTTCCGTTAAACTTAATTACATGTGTCACACGTCAAAGTATTTTTTTTCCCAGATGACACCCTTGTGATTTCATTATTCCTTTGATTTTTGCAAATGACACCTTGAAGTTTGACAGATGCGGTTAATTTTAATGAAAAACTAACGGAAGCTACTCACATAAAACACAAGAGGGTTATGTGCCGATATAACGAGCGCGAGAGGTCATCTGCAAAAGTTTGTAATCACACGGGGTTAATGCTATTTACCCTATTTAAAAAAAAAAAAAAGCCTACACCCCTACCAAGAAAGCGACACCGTTTTCATTTAAAAAAAAAATTAGAGCAAAAATTAACACCCATAATAATAAGATTTATTACCCAAAAAATCACATTATTTTTTATTTCCCCCAAAATACAATCAAATGAAGCAAGAAATATCTTCCTTCCTTTAAAGAAAGAGTCTCCTTTACAAACAACAAACAAAAACAAAACTGCGAAACCCCCCCAAAAAAAAACATATACTCTTCAAAACCCCATTTCTTTATTTCTTTTCCTTCTTAGCAATAGAATGCTTCCTCAAACCAGCATTCTCTTGTTCTTCTCTCTCTTCTTCCTTTCTCTCTCTTCTTTTATTTCCTCCACCATTTTATTCAACCTCACCCTCCCTCATCAACACCCCTATCCAGAAGCTGTGGTTCAACAGGTACAAAGGTATATACATACATACACACACATATATATATATATATATGCATTGCTGTCATGCATTCTTGAAAAACAGAGCTCAAAAATTTCATCTGGTTTTTGCACAAAGATTGAAACTTTCCATCTGGGTTTTGTTCAACAAGATCATTCCCCAATTGGGTTTTTTTCTTTTGGTAGAATTTACAGCATTTTGTATATTTTTAAAATTTTCACCTACCATATGGTGTTTCTGTGTTTTTTTTTCTTGCTCAATCATCATTCTTCTTTTATGTGTTTTTGAAGAATTTAATGTTGTATTGCAATTTGGTCCTAATTTTGTAGTAATTCAAGAACTCTGCCTCACTCAATTTGGATTTTCTCACATTACCCTGTTTCATGAGTTCTTCCCCCTTCTACTATTCTGCAATTAATATCCCATCCCTCCATGTGGGTCTATCTTCTAGTTTTATTACATTTTTGCCACTCCTAATTTTCATTTTTTAGCTATCACAAAAAAATCCCCTTAAGTAGGGGGGACCCTCTGTTTTTTCACCCCCCAGAAAAGAAAAGAACATTTCTTCATCACTAGTTCCTGATTTCACTTTTTTTTTTTTTTTTTTCTCTATAGGAGTATAAATGCTTCAATATCAAGAAGACGGCAACTCCTCGCCCCCGGGCAGTCTCAATGCCTGACCGGGAACCCAATCGACGACTGCTGGCGGTGCGACCCCGACTGGGCCGCCAACCGCCAGCGCCTCGCCGACTGCGGCATCGGGTTCGGCCGCGGGGCGCTCGGGGGAAAGGGGGGCCGTTTCTACGTCGTCACCGACTCGTCCGACCGGGACGCGGCGAACCCGACCCCCGGCACCCTCCGCCACGCGGTCATCCAAGACGAGCCCCTCTGGATCATCTTCCAATCCAACATGGTCATCAAGCTCCGACACGAGCTCATCTTCAACAGCTACAAGACAATCGACGGGCGCGGGGCCCGCGTCCACATCACCGGAAATGGGTGCATCACCCTGCAGTTCGTCAGCCACGTCATCATCCACAACGTGCACGTGCACGACTGCTCACCCTCGGGCCACACGATTGTCCGGTCCAGCCCGAGCCACGCGGGCTGGAGGGGGACTTCGGACGGCGACGGGATATCCCTATTTACGGCGCGAAACATTTGGATTGATCACTGCGCTTTGTCACGTTGCAAAGATGGATTGATTGATGCCATCATGGGGTCCACGGCTATTACGATCTCTAACAGCTATTTCAGCCACCACGACGAGGTTATGCTACTAGGTCATAACGACAAGTACTTGCTCGACTCGGGGATGCAGGTTCGTTTTTTTGCGATTTTCTTGAATTTTTTTTTTTTTTGCCCAATATGAAATAGTGGATGTGTTTTAACGACGGTTGGTGACGAAATGTAGGTGACGATAGCGTTCAATCACTTCGGGGAGGGGCTCGTGCAGAGAATGCCGAGGTGTAGGAGAGGCTACATTCATGTCGTGAACAACGATTTTACGCAATGGGAAATGTACGCGATCGGAGGAAGCGCTAGGCCCACCATTAACAGCCAGGGCAATCGATACACCGCGCCGGCCGATCCTAATGCTAAGGAGGTACATTTGTTTTTACATCAAAATTTTAATTATTATAACATAAATGAAAATATAAAACTTCAGCAGCGGCGGAGTTAGGATTTTATATTTTTAGGGGCCAAATGCACACAAAAAAATTCTCTAGGGGGCCTAAATAATAACAACTCTTTGTAAAAAAAATATTTAGGTTTTTTAAAAGTGGTGGGCCCCACAACAGATGGCCCCTATGCTGGCTCCGCTACTGAACTGAACTGACTGTTCATTCATATATTGTGATAATAGGTGACAAAGAGAGTTGAGACGGATGAGGGAGAATGGTCCGGGTGGAATTGGAGGACGGATGGGGACATAATGGTAAATGGTGCATTCTTTGTCCCGTCCGGTGAAGGCCTCAGCATGCAATATGCTAAGGCCTCCAGCGTCGAGCCGAAGTCCGTCGGCCTCATCGATCAACTCACCGCGAATGCCGGTGTTCTTGGCGGTCCAAGGTACTATTTTTTCACCTATATTTAAATTTTTGTAGAACTTGTTTGGGTGAATTTATTTTACTAGCATTTTTAATTTATAGCTCTCGTTTTTAGGTTTTCTTTTTTTTTTAATCATTGCATTAGGGTTTTAGATCAAAATTTGAATTGAAAAAGGTGAAATTATTAACCCAAAAAAAAATCAATTTTTTTTTTCAAATGGGATGGAACCATTGTCTCATAATATGGCAAAGAATATTAAAAAATTAAAAATAGTATTTATTTATTTGATAATGGATAATGTGGGACGTCCAAGGTTATATTTGGGTGTTTAGTGTGTAAATCTTGAAAATAGTAATAATATTCTATTCTTGATAGTTGATGCTTTACAGCCAAATGTGGGCCCCTTTTAGCCCACTAGTTTGGTCATTTTCTTGGCCCACTTGACAACAAGTTTGTCCCAATGGGAAAAAAGGAAAAAGCTTAACAATTTGGATTGTGGCTTATATGCTGGCTCTCTTATATTCTTGGTGTTATAATGACCCTTTTAACCCTCTTATTTAAAGTGTTATTTCCTCTAATTTCTCTCAATTAATTATTTGTTTTGTTTGTGAGAATCATTGTTTGAAATAATTTAGGAGTAACAATGGTAAAATTGAAAATCAGTAATCGATAATGCATCATTGAAACTGTAAAGTGCAGAATGCAGATAATATAGAACTATAAATTTTATCCATAACGACAATCATTTCAGGATAAAATGATCGTCCTAGCCCTCTTTCTTATCGAATCTTTCTAAGCCTTGTTCGTTTGAATTGTGAAGTTATTATATAGTTTGAAATAATATACGAGTAACAACGGTAAATTGAAAATGAATAATCAATGATGCACTATTGAATTTCTAAAGTGACAGATAATATAAAACTGTAAATTTCATCTAGAACGACAATTATTTCAGGTTAAAATGACCGTGTTAGCCCTCTTTAATTGAATCCTTGTATGCTTGTTAATTTGAATTGTGGAGTTATGATATAGCAATAATGATGTTTGAGGGGTCACATCAAATTCGAAAAACACACACAACTATATGTGTGTTTGTAGTCCATAGAGATTAAAAAATGTTTCTTTGCCAAAAAAAAAAAATTAAAGAAATTACATAAAAACTAAAATTTGATTGATGATGTAAGAGAAATTTTGTCCGAGGAACTATTTTGCACATGCATTTTCCCATGTATGGATCCCACTTGATGTTCATTGTTCTTTCTAAAGTTATTCCAATCTTAATGTCTTTTTCAAATTAAATGGGGCAACCTCATTTGTGCATGGACTTTTGCAACCATTGATAAAGTTTCTTTCTAGTGTCATCAACATGTGATACAGTTTATTTTATGTTACACTCGTTGAACTTATCGTAAATCGTATTACACGTTTTTTAACTCTTTATTTCCCGCGAAATCGTATAGGTAAAAATACATTTTTCGTTTCTCAAGTTTACCTCGATTTTATATTTGGTCCACGTATTAGATTTAGCCCCTCATGTTAAAATAGTTGAATACTTGTGGTCATTTTCGTCAATTTACCGCCGGTCTGTTAGTTAAGACAATGATGGTCATGCTTGATTCTGTTACTACTGCTAACTGAAACTTGACGGAAATGACCAAAAGAGTTCAATTGTTGAAACGTGATGGACTAAATCTGCTTTTCGTGAACGTTAGGAGACCAAATGTGCAATCGAAGTAAATTTGAGGGATGAAAATTTAATTTTCCCCACTCGTATATCTATAGATAAAACAAAAATTAGGGTTTCAACTCAACTACCACAAGGCCATAAATATTTGCCTATTTTCATTCATTTTTCGTCTCGCATTTCATTTCATATACGTGATACATTTAACTATACGGAGTTTATTGCATTATGTATCATGTGTTATATCGAATTGCTGTAAAATCTCCCCTATTTTTAACACTAGTAAAATTATAAATGAATATTTGAACTAAAGAGTTTTTTTTTTATTTTTTTATTTAATATAATGTAGGGACAATAGTGTTAGCATATCATATGGGGGAGAGGGGAGCGCCGCCGGAGCGACAACCGCAAATGGTGGTGGTGGTGGGTCCAATGACGGTGGCGATGGTGACTACTTTGGCATGATATTTGGGAGCGGCGCCGCGCCAGCTCGATTATCACCACCCACTACTACTACAATGTTATTGTCTCTTCTAATTATTTTATTTTTGTACACTACCACCAACCATGGTGGTTCACTATCATTATTGCCCTCTTTTTCACTATAGAAAAAATTAAATATATTTCCACAAATCACAAAAAGAAAGAAAGTTTTTCAAATTCAATGAAAAAGTCCAATTTATGTTGATGGAATTTGAAATTGATGGTCCCATTGTCTCTTGAAAAGGATATTGTGACGTTAATATTTAGAAGGAAAAAAATTGAAATAGAAAGCACTACCACTAGTATTTTCTGGTACACTGGATAAATCTACATCTCGTATAATTGCATTGCTTGCATTATACGAGAGACTTAAATCACACTAGGCTAATCATGTGTGACAAATCCGACTTAGCGATCGTTGGCAGTATGATTCGAACTTAGTTCAATTGACACAATTTCACTTGTTTCAACCGCTGGAGAGATAAGAAAAGATGTGAGGTATGGGTGCAACACGAGGACTTTCGTGTGGGTCACCAAAATATTTTTTGATTTTTATTTTCTATTTATGTGGGGGCGGTGGGCATTCTTTAATATTCAATAACCTTTTAGTGCACGTATTATTTTAATTAAATGAAATGTAACGAATTGTTGATTAATGTGACTATCAAATTTGACAAGATCCAATTATTTGCCAGGTTAAATTGCAAAATCACCGATGACAAAAGGCATTAACTAAAAAGACATCAATTTTTTGTCTTGCAAAAAGATACACATCAACACTTATTTGAAATTAAGGAAAACTCTCTCATGTACACTAAAGTTATCCATAACTTTTTAATACCCTAACTCACCACAATTTCATGATTTAAATTATAATTTAGTCTCAATTTTGCTAATTAATTAATTTTAACCTAATTTTGACCGTTACCGCGGTTTTTGGTGTTAACTTTGTTCTTTTTTTCTTTTTTTTTTCATTGGTTGACTTTTTGGTTGTCATAAAATAATTGTTAACACAATAATATTATTATTTTAATATTATTGTGTTAGATTTCGATATTACTATTTCAGAGCCTGCAATATTATGTCAAATACAGTATTATTGTGTCTTGGCAAACAATATTACTGTATCAAACTGTAATATTGTTGTTAACACAATAAATTATTACAGCTTTGGTTGTCTCAAAAAAAATTGAAAAAGAAAAAGATAAAAATATTTAATAATACAGTGAACACATAAATATTAATGTGTAGGACTGCTTTTTTGAAGAAAATATTTAATATTGCAATTTAATGCCAGTTAGTGGCCGGAAAAAAATTAGAGAAAAAAACAATTTACTGACTATTTTTTTTTTTTTTTTGTACCGGTGAAAATAGGGGTTAAGAGCAACTCCAATGGAGGCACTAAATGAAGTATCAAACTAAAAAATTACCACTTTGATGCTCTAAAGAGAGAATTATTTTGATATTCAACTACCCCGAGGTGCAAAAATACTCCCTGGAAAATGAGGTATCAAAAATATAACCACCCAATTAACTTATCACTATTTGACACGTGGCATTTAAAAATATAATTATTCATATACTTAAAATTTGATAATCTATTTGATACTTGTGGTTGGAGTGAATTTTTTTTCAAGAAGTATCAAAGTATTATATCAAGCATCAAATAAATATTTAATGCTCCATTTTGATATCTCCCCATTGAAGCTGCTCTAATAGGATATATGTGTTAAATATGGAGTTAATTTGCAATATTTGTTAAAATGGGACATTATGGATTAAATTGATGTAAATTATACTGTGAAAAGGGTATTTTTGGGTAAGAGACAAGGGGATGGACTTGTTTATAGAACTGGTTTTGATTTGGATAGAAGTGCAAATAAATTCTCTTCCTTGGGGTTATATGCAAATATTGAAATAAGTTGATTAGTTACAATTTTGGTTTGCTAATATGTAAATAAGTTAAATATTGAAATATGTTTGAAGTGATTGGTCTTTCACACATATAGCTTACTATATACTGACATAAGCAAATTAAATCTTGACAATTAACACATATTATTATCACTCACAAGTCACACACAATATGCATAATTATCAGGAAATATGTCCCTATATCAATCTGTCAAAATCGTAAATTGATCATACGAAAAACGAACACGAATCGAGCTCTTGTCCACAAAGAAAGAAAAAGAAACGCAGACTTTTCTCGGAAGAGAATTGCAATAATGTACTTGAGATCGAAAGAATCGACAAAATTGTTATCTGCTACAAAATTGTCCAATAAAAGAAACCACAAAAAACAAACATCACCTTCAACAATCGAGCTACTTAAAATCAAAACAAGACCTATATCACCTCATACAAATCTATAATCAAATGACACACAAAAAAAAAAAAAAAGATGAATGAAATATTTACATAGCTCTTGAACCGTCTTCGTCAAGAACCCCATCCTTCGTTTTTTTTTCTTTTCAGATTCTTTTGTTTCGGGAGAAGTGGTAATGGTTGGAAAACATTTCAACCAATAAATAGATAAACAAAAAAAAAAGTTTAATTATTAGGATAAGAAAACCAAAAAAAGAAAAACAAAAAAAACAAAAACAAAGGCGGAAAAAAAAAAAAATCGGCAAAAAAATTTCAATAGTCCTCGTACCTCCTCCTCTTTCATTTTGCTATCTTCCTTTCTTTCAGCTCTCACTTTGCTTTTCGCGCAAGTCATTCCTATTTCCCTTGAATTAACAATCAAGCAGCAGCCAAAGAAGAAGTAGCAGTAGAAATACGTTTTTCGAAAGAAAGAAAAAAAACCCACATGAAGATAGATCTCTACAAAGAGAAGAACCGTGTTTTTTTTTTCTTCTCATTAAGTGATCTGACCAGCAACTTCTTCGAGTCTTTTCCAAGTGGAGACGCGTTTTTCTTCAACTTCTTCACTTTTGGCCTCTTTTTCATCGTGCTGCCTCTTACACTCTTCGAATAGCTCCGTATCCATTTCTTGGAACATTCTACGAACATTTGAGCTCAACCCGTTGATTGCTTGGTTCCAGTGACTTTTTATATTCTTCTCTAAGGCGTAAAATATGATGGGCAGAATAACATGTCGATTCTCTGCAATCAAGCCTACTATGTGCTCGTTGTTCCACCAGAAAAGAGCCCGTTCCGCTACCTGTCATGCAGAAAGAGGAAAAATCTAGACAATTTTAACCACAGAATTACGAATGAGGGTCGAAAATGTAAAATGTTGAATAGCAGATGCAACTCGATACTTGACAACTAATACTCTGTTTAACAAATATTTATAAATACGTATCTGAATTCTAAATATTACGACAAAATATATTGTAAATACTAATTGAATATCATAAAAGTAAAAAAGAGAGTATTGAAAAGGATTACTATTATGTAGCTATCTCTAAATTCTGTCTATATATAAATGGAACTAAAATCTAAAAATTATATCAAAAATATTACGATTATTACTTGAATATAAATAATTTCAAATAATAGAATATAATCTACAATAATGTATAACAAAAATTGATAACATGATCATCTCTATGTCGATTGTTGGTGTCGTTACCACAAACTGGATGGTAGTGACAGATATAATAGTTTTTAGTTATTGCATAAAAATAAGTACAAGCCTAAGAATAGAAAACTAATATATATATATATATATATATATATATATATATATATATATATATATATTGCGTCAGTTCAATATTGTAGCTAGATGATACACTACTAATAGGCTATAACAACTAATAACTTTGAGATATCCATATCCTTAACGTAAGATCAGTACAATAGTGGCAATTTATAATGTAAGATCAATACAATCGAGAGTTCATATGACGCAAGCATTTTTCAACCTCCGACTGAAATTCCGTATTATACATGGAATTACACAATAAGAAAATATCATGTGGACGAACAAGATAAAGATGCAACTCAAATTTTGCAACATTCTCTATGCACGTGAAGAGGACTGATAAACGTAAAACGTCTACTAGAAAATAGATATTTTCTAATTTCACTCACAAAGTAATCTGAATGTTTATTCATGCAATGATTATATATACCAATATGAACTAACTTGGCAAAAACTAAGATACTGATATACTAAAGCTTGTTCTTAATAAGGTGCGACCACGTAAATCTCATGTTCAGATAGATAAATGCCATTTATATAATTCAGATTCAAGTTTCATATCAATATTCACAATAGGTTAGCAAATTTACACAAACACACACACACACACACACACACACACGTGTATATACATACATATATATACACGCAGATATAATATATAACATTATGTTAGGTACCAAGTAAAGGGTATTCTGGAACCTGGAAATGTGGGCTATTAAGACTTCTTCCGATTTGTCTAAACAGAGGAACCATGCAGCGCTGGAACTCTGCCGATTGTGTAACCTCCAAAATTTCTTCTAACTCTCCAAGGAAGAGAACCTCTTTCCCGCAGTTTGTGACAGGCCAATACTTGAGCAACCCCCTAATCACAGTGTCGGCCAATCTGTAGTCTTTCTCAACAAATTGTATTATACAGTAGGCCAACTGATGGTGGTACATAGCAATACATTTAGGCTTGTGCAACGGAACAAGTGCTCGCACAAGAAACAGCTTGTGCTCTTCTTTCATCGGCAAAGCGAATCCATTTATAATACTCCCAAGAATCTCCAACAACTCACCCACCCCACTGTACCTCTCAGTCTCGAATACGAATCGATAAAATATGTTATTGATCGCGTTCCTTATAAAGGGTCGGTGAACCATGAACCGCCCGTATATCCGGTGAAGAATAGTCTTCACGTACTCCCTTTCTCTGAGGTCCTCCGAATCAAACAAATCGAGCAGTTTCAGCACAAACGAGTGGTCGAGATATCTCTTAGCAATCTTGGTATCTGTATCCGACGACACAATGTATCTTAAGAGCAACTCGTATACAAGCTGCAAGTGGGGCCAGGCTGGATCCATGAACATCTCGTCTTCTTCAGGATCTCCAGCCTCAGAGCCTGTGTTTTCATGGGGTGCTGGCGGCAAACACCGGAAAATATTCAACGATATCATCTTCACCAACTCCTCTTGCATTACCTCGTTCATTTTACACGATCCAGATTGGACCAAATCAACGAGCTCTGTCAGGGTTTGCCTCTTAATCTCCTTCTCTCGTGCAGACTTCATTGTATCCGTGAAATCGAAGAAAAAGCAACAGACTTGGACTTTCCGGATGAACACCAAGTGTCTGTCCGAAATCGGTACATCCTTCAACATCGGCAAGACCTCAACTACCCCTGGGTTTTGTGGGACTGTTGCAAGAGTCAATGGGGGCGGTGACGGGGCGGCGAGCCGCGATGCGTGATTCACAGTCACGTTGGAGGCCGATGAGGTCGGCATCGGAGGCTCGATTGCCTCCGCTTTCGAGGGCTTCTTCTGCCCTCGTTTCATTATTTTGTTGAACATTGTTTCTTGTTACCCCAATTGAGAAATCATAAACCCATAAAACTATAATCAGTTTCTAGAACACTAATTCCACTACTCTATTTTTCCTAGTGAAGACCCAATCTTTTTTACCCTTTATTTTTTTCTTCTCCTTCTTCTTCTTCTACCTTCTACCACTTCCACAGAATTCAAATCAAAGCAGTTTCGTTAAAAAAAAAATTATGCACCCTGGAAAATGGGAGAAAGCGTAATTAATTTCAAAACTGAAACATCAAATCGAATCACCGATCTAAACAACAGTTTCTCGAACATAGTAGACTCAATTTTTAACACATTGTCACATACGAGCATGAACGAGTTTGCATTTCTGTGGATTAATTTTTTTTTTTTTTTTTGCAGTGTGTGCGTAAATAGCAGAGAGAGAAAATTAATACCTCGAATGGGATACGGCCAGAAATCATGAAATTCGAATCGCCATGAACGATTAGCAACCTGTGCAGGAAGATGAGAGACAGATTTTCTTAGAGAGAGAGAGAGAGAAAGAGAGAGAGAGAGAGAGAGAGAGAAATTGCGTGTTTCGATTTGGGGAAAGAAAGATCCGAAAAGGGTGGCAAAAGAATAATACCTAACGACAAATTATTATTTTTCCAACGGTGTACTACTTTCAATACCCACTTTTTTTATTATTTATATTTATATATATATATATATATATATATATATATATATATATATATATATATATATATATATATTTCTTTTTTATTTGTTTAATTTTAGTTATTATAATATTGTTAGAGGACATAATATAATCAACATTTAATATCATTTGTGAAAAATTAAAATTTAAAAACACAACCAAATACGTTATTTTTTATGAAATGAACAGAAAAATTGATGTAATCTCTTACAATATTTGACAATGTATCCGGACATGTTTGTGCGACACTTGTCTGGACATCTTATGAATCATTTTGTAATTTCTAAAAAGTCAGAAATATGTTTGAATAATAAAATTTCAAATATATTAATTGACTAGCTGATTAATTACATAATTTAATGATCAATTGTAAATTGATATTTGCTATTAATATTTATTTTGATATATTTTCATGGTAGTATATAATAAAAATTTATGTATGTTTATATAGTATATTTATAAATATACCCATGTACTTTTAATATTGATACATTTTCCCCAAATTTTAATATCCCCATTTTTTAAACATGTCGTTTTCTCATTTCCATGTATCGCAGTTTACGTATCTGACTATTCGTGCTAAATAATTTATAACAAATTAAAGTATAATTGGAGAATTGAATCGGATTCTTACACTTTTTAATAAGATAATTGTTTAGCAAAGAGAGAGAATTAGTCAAAAAAAATTATAATTAAGTGAGAATAAGTTAATTTGTGTAAAATTTGGAGTGATTTTGAATGGATCTAAAAGAATTTAATCAAGATTGATCTAGACCGTTGGAAAATACCTTTGAAGATTTGATCCGAGTAATCATAATTAGCCAATGAAATTAATTAATTAATTAATTAAACACTAATATTCTAATTTATTTTAATTTATCTAAAAATAAAAATAAGAACTTTATCCCCAACCCAACGGTAGACACTGTTTACTTTCCAACACTTCCTTCCCCACCACCGCAGAATGGCGGCGATAGCGGCGGCGGCCACCGCCTTCACAACCCTGCACCTCTCCAAAACATCATTCATCCTCCCCCGCCGCCACTTCCGAACAGTTATTACCTCATCCCTCTCCACCACCACCACCACCGCCGCCGCCGAATTCAAAATCACATTCGCCCCTCCTAAACCTAAGCCCCAATTACAAAAATCCGACCCCACAAACGCTCCGGGAATCGATTCCGGAGACCAGCTCCTCGTCCCGTGGATTCTGAGAGACGAAAATGGCAACATCAGCCTCCAGAAGATGCCGCCGCAGCGGTTCCTCAAAGCCATGGCGAATGAAAGCACGCAGAAAAAGAAGAAGAGGGATGATAAAACCCCTGCTAAGAAAGCCAAGGCTGCAATGCAATACGTTGAGCCCAAATACTCCAAGGCGGCTCGGAGATTCTATAACGAGAGGTTCCGGGAGCCGCCGCAGCGGCTCGCGAAGGTGCTGGCCACCGCCGGAGGTATATACTACAGTCGAACCTCTAGCAAAATTCTATTAATTTGACCAAATATTAAATTACCGACCTAATAATTTGCAGTTAAACCTCTATAAATTAATACGGAAATTCTGTTAATTTAGCGAATTATTGAATTATCAAGTTAATAAATTTAAAACGTTTTCACCGAGTTGGGACCGGGAGAAACTATTATCTAATCGAGGTTCTAATGTAGTAGGTTTTTACCAAGTCGTAACCAAAAGAAACTATTATTTAAGCGAGGTTATTAATTTATCGAGGTTCTGCTGTAGTATGCATTTCATTTATTGCATGATTTTGTTGTACAGTGTGCTGTTCCAGTAGTACCTTAGTGTGGTGTTGTATGCTACATGTGTATCCTCAGTTACTTTTCTTGTAAGTGTTTACAGAGAATTGGATTGTTTTTTTCGAATTTGCAATTGTTTCAAGAATCTTCCTTTTGAGGAGCCCATATTTTAGTTCACAGCTCTTGCCAGGCTGTTTGTGTAGAATACCCCCGAGTACTTGTACCGAAAAACCCGAAAACCCAAAAAACCCGAAAACCTGAAAAACCCGAAAACCCAAAAACCCGAAAACAATTATGTTATATACTACTAAGTAATGTTGTTTGATTGACAGTGGCATCTAGGAGAAGTAGCGAAGAGCTGATTTTCCAAGGGAAGGTGACTGTCAATGGTTCCGTTTGCAACACGCCCCAGGTTTGTTTCAGAGTCATTGTTAAGTATCGTATTTACCGATTTTATGTATTTCTATAAGTAAGATGTATTTAAAATAGATCCAATAAAACTTCATTCGACACCTGTATCATCAAAATATTGATTGTGGGGATGAGAAGTTCTCCGTGTAAGTAATACTTGTCTCGTTTGCTTATGATGATATGGCAGACCAGAGTTGATCCTGCCCGAGATATTATATATGTTAACGGAAGTCGACTGGCTAAGAAACTTCCTCCAAAGGTTTATCTTGCTCTAAACAAGCCGAAAGGGTTCGTCAACTCTATCTCTCGTTATCTTGGCACCTAAAACGTATCCTCGGTTTCTATGAAGCGATGGAGCTGATATAAAAATTATTGCAGTTATATATGCTCAGCTGGAGAAGAAGAAACGAAGTCTGTATTTTCTCTGTTTGATGATTTTATGAAGGGTTGGGTATGATTTACTTCCCGATACTAATTCTTTTAGGCTTAGTGTGAAACTACACTTATGAAAATATCGTTTTTTCTGAGTTAAGATGTTCGATGCGTTTTCCTCAGGATAAAAGGAATCCGGGAATACCAAAGCCGCGACTTTTTACAGTTGGGCGTCTTGATGTTGCCACAACCGGGTTGATTATAGTGACGAATGATGGTACACGTATCTTATGAATCATTCATCTATGGCCCGACGAATCGAATATTTGAACTAATGGTCTATTTTTATGCATTTATAGGTGAGTTTGCAAATAAGGTTTCACATCCTTCGTCTAATTTATCCAAGGAGTAAGTTTGTGCTTTCGTTTTTCCTTTTTTCTCTTGCTAGATTTTGTGTACGACTTGGAACTCCGTTTATATATACTTACTCACTTTTGTTGATTTTGTTCGTCAACTTTAAAGTTGTAAACTCACTTTCTTCCTTCTTATCTATCAAATGCAAGCATGCCATCTCATCCATGGTTGTTAAATCACGAATCGAATAAAAAAATCGCAGTGATTAAACCGTAAATAATAGTGAAAAACAAGAGTTGAAGCGAATTACTCATAAGATTCAAATTGAAAAGTTGAAAAGTCGAAACGATGAATCGAATTGTAAATCATACGAGTTTGACAAATATTATATAATCAATGTTCGTGTCTTTTGCTAACACATTAAATAATAGCGTTTTCAAAGTTTCTTTTTGGCTTTGTTATTAAAATGTTTGACGATGCTATGCTTTCTTATGATCTAATAACCGCCCCATCGATTTTTTGGTTCGTAGATACATTGCAACTATTAATGGTGCGGTCACGAAGCGGAACTTGTTGACCATTAGTGAAGGAACATTTGTAGAAGGTGTAAAGTGCGTCCCCGATTCAGTGGAGTTGCTACCGCAACAGCCCGATATTTCAAGACCTCGGCTTCGCATTGTGGTACTGCTATACTCAAATGCTTTACTTAGTGCTTTTCTGGTATTCTTAGTTCTTTTCTCTCGACAATATTTAAATGCCATTTCTTTGGTGGTGCAGGTTCACGAGGGAAGAAACCACGAAGTGCGAGAACTTGTGAAAAATGCCGGGCTTCAGGTATCGTTGAATTTCTAGTGTCCCTTTAGCATATGATGCTTGATTTTTTTTTATTGATTCCTAAACCAGCGGTTATTATTAATCCTCGACGATTCGTAATAGTGGCAAAACGAATACCACATAAAACCGTCTACGTTTTACCCCTCGCCTTTAAGTTGATTGTGTTCATGCTTGTTTCAGATTCATGCACTGAAACGTATACGCATCGGTGGTTTCAGGCTTCCTTCTGATCTTGCGTAAGTTTTGAATTTTCGACATTTTTCTTGTGTATATATTCCTTTTTGTAGTGTTGGTTTCGACATTTTTGGAAACACAAATAAACTTTGCGTGTGAAGTGATGATATACATACTGTCTGATATTGGACAGCCTAGGAAAGCACATTGAACTAACCCCAGCGCACATGAGGGCACTGGGTTTGGAAGAGCTCAAGAAATCCAAATCAAAATGACTTTCGTGCTCGATTTTTGCATAAACTCACTCCTGCCTCGTAATCGCTTTTTCTTTCACCAAAAAGCATAGATTCTGGGCAATATATACAAGTCCGAAGAGACGGAGAATCGACAAAAAAATCCGGCCTCCTCAATATCACCGGATAAATTAATCGATCACCTGTAGCGAAATTGCAAGTGTAGGAAACCCGACAATTCTCAATTATCGATCATGTATAGTTTACTGCAGTTGGACTATCTAGTGATTTGTATATCAGATGTATTTTTCGCTCATTTTTTTCTCTTCTCCGGTTCCGTTTTCAGATTCAAGAATTGTGAAATTTCAGTATGTTATTGTTCGGGTTTTTCGCTTGCGGAATGTGTTCAAGATTTTTCGTTTTAATTTTGAAAGAAATAAATTAGAAGAATTAGCAAATTCCAAACAAACACCACCAAGAAAAATTAAATTAAATTTAAAAAAAAAAAAAGAGGAAGAAAAACACACACACACAGTAGCAGAGTTAATCTTCATGATCACTCTCATCACTAAAATAACCAGTTTTCTTCTTACCCTTCTTCTCTTTCTTCACCACACCACCCTGCAACAACCTCTCCTCCGCCGCCCCATCACCATCCACCACTGACGCCCAATTCTCCGTCTCGAAAACAGCATCTCCCTCTTCCTCCTCCTCCTCCTCAAAATTACCCTCATAATTCTTCCCTCTACTTTCTCCTCCTCCGCCGCCGCCGCTGCGCCGCCCTCTCTTCGCCACCGGCCGCTCCCTGGGCCCCAAAAAATTCTTGGGACACTCGTAGGACAAATGGCCCTCCTCTCCGCACTCGTAGCACCTGCTCTTGTCCTTGTACACCTTCTTCCTGATGAACTCCGACGCGCGTCCGTTGTCCGACGCGATCGAGGCGCGTAGGGTTCGCCCGTTGAGCACCTTCTTGTCCATACCCTCGGCGGCCTTCACGGCGTCGTCGCGGCTCACGAAGAGGACGAACGCCACGCCCTTGCTCCGGCGCGTGGCCCGGTCCTTGAGGACCGTGACTTTCGCCACTTTCCCGAAGGTGGAGAAGATTATGTGTAGATCGGAGTTCGTCAGGTTGTAGTCCACGTTGCTGATGTAGACCGTCGATTTCGACGGTGCTAGGCTCCCCCTGCCTCCGCCGCGGGAGGATTTGGATGCCGTGTCCGATGGCGGCGGCGGTGCGGCGGCGGAGGAGTAGCGGTAGTAGAAGGTATCGTCCTCTTCCTCGTCGCTGTAGTTTCCCATTTTTTTCTCAATTTATTTTAATAATTCTATTATTTTGTTTCTTTAAGTACTTTTAAGCTAAAATTTCCAATAGGGTAAATTACAACCGGGCCCCTGAGGTAAGGTCTATTTACGCGGAAAAAACCCCCCTTATATTTACGTAATTACATCCAGTCCTGCAATTTGTAGGTTTCTCTTACATTAACATCCTTTTATAGGGGGTGGATGTAAAAAATTTACAAAATTAATGGAATTGGATGTAATTTTTAAAAGATAAGATTTTTTGCAATTACAGTTTATAGCAGGAAGTTGGTTGTAATTTACTCTAGTTAGTATTACCATATAAAAAGTTAAATTTGTTATTTCCAGTTATAATTTTATAAAAATGGGTAAATTACGGTCACCTCCTGAGATGAGGTCAAATTACGAAACCGTCTCATGTTTGGATAATACAACCACTTCCCTCAACTATGAATCGTCTTACACGTCCACCCTTATGATGTAAAAATCAACAGAATCTTCTAGATTTTGTGAAATGTTCTCTAATTTGTAGTCGTTTGGTGAAAAAATGCAGTTTCTAATGCACCACAATATGCTATTTACAAGCCAAGAGGAACATCTTGTTTCAAAATATGGAACTGGAAAGGGGTAAAAACTAGAGAATATTCCACATAATTTAGAAGATTCCACTAAATTTGACATCTTAAAGGGGACATGTCAGAAGATTCATAGTTGACGAATGGTTGTAATTAACCAAATATGAGGGGTTTTTTTCGTAATTTGACAGATTTTTTGGCACGATGTATATATCTGATAAAATGAACCAAAAAAATATCTGGTTTCTAAAGCTCTTCTAGGTTTGAAGAAGGACTACAATCAATACTAGAATACAAACTAATGATTATATCATATATTGTTAATACAACAACAATAAGAATGAGGTTTTTCCCATTATCTGAAATTCAATCATATGATAATTGCTTGCAAGATTCTTAATCTAATCGAAAAGCCCCTCATCGTGCCATATATCCACCAAAAAATCGACCATCTCCTGCAAAATCCCCAACTACCATCAATAATAAAAAATAAAATTGCAAATCGAGAAGATTAACTCGTACATATCTAAACGAGGATAGTGCGAAGTTAGCTTACGGTTAAAGGAATCCGTTCGGTGAAAGGTTCGTGAGTCGAGAGTAGGTCTTCGTATGTCATTGACCAACTGCAAGAACAAATGACGCAAATTTGCAAAATAGGTCTTCGTAATTTTTTAATATTTTAGTAGCCATGTTCGAGAGAAAGTACCTTATAATTGGATCCTTTGTCGTTCTTTCCGACCTGTTAGATACGTTTCCGATCCATTTTCTTCTGCTCTCGTTCCATACAGTTGCAGCTACACAATAGTGTTTTTAATCCTTAGAGAAGGGTAAAATCGTAAATGCACAGTAACATTGAAATAAAGAATATAAGCAAAGACGGTACCATTATTGACAAATACGGAAGTGCTCGGGATATTTTCGGAGGGCTTTTTCTGTAAATTTACGGGTGTGGGATTCTGCAAAGGTCTCGTCTCATTGCTGTGGGTATTTATACCATTGACTTCCATCATATCTTGAACGAAGAATCATTCCCCTTTTTTAGTAATTATCGACAAATTTTGAGTAAACCTTCAACTGCCGTTTTCAAGGTTTTTCTCGAGAAGTATAAATGAATCGAAATTAAGCAGAGTTTCGTAAAGAAACACGGATCTGCGTAAACCAGATAAATATTAAGAAAAAAAAACAACGAAAAATGCCAAATAGGCTACAAGTTTAAAAATATAGAGCTCGTGTTTTCGTTCGAGAAGTGGTGTAATAATTAATAAAGCACTCGTGCGAAACTATGTATATATACATACAAAAATAAAAATTGCAAAACAAAGTCAACAGGCTGACGTAAAGAAAGCCGATCGTTGGATAGAAATTTCACGAAACTTACTAATTATCCAAATATTGTACAGCAGTAAATTTGTCGCTCGGGGTTCGGAAATACTCCTCCAATGGCAGGACCTGTAAGCAACAAGATTGAGAAGAAACGAGAGGAATCGTTATCAATGGAATCAAAATGGAACGAGGAAAATGTTAAAGAAATCCTAACATAAGTTCGACTAATCAACTTCCACCCCTAGAGTTCACAAAAGTAATTATTACATTCGTCTATTTATTCCGTCGCATCGCCGCACAAAAAGTTTAAACCGGCGTAAAGTAATGATTCAAATGTTCGGATATTAGACGAAAGAGAGATGCATAGAATAAACGGAGAAATTTCGATATTCAAGATTATGGTCAAGATCTAAACCATTAATTATCATATCCTAATTAGTAGGACCAGGACAAATCTAATTTATCTCAATATTACAATCCTAAAACATAATAAGCATTTGCATTCAACCAAATTAAAAATTAAATTACAACCAAAATCAGATCACATTTCCTTCAAACGGAGAACCGAAACAAAACTAATCTAAAACCAAAAAACCCAGTAATTAATTAATATTCAATTGCCGCCACTAACATCTCAAACCCCAGAAAACCACAAAATTTTCCACAAGAACATGAACATTCACAAAATAATAATAAAAATAAAATAAAAAAATAAAAAGTAAATAAAATAAAATAAAAATACCAACAAACAATAAACAAAAAAAAATGAAGAGAGAGAGAGATGGTTTACCTTTGAGTATAGGTTCTGCTGTGAAGGGGACCAAAACTAGAGAGAGAGAGAGAGAGAGAGAGAGAGGAGAGAGAAAGAAAGAATTTAGAATTGTAAGAGGGGGCGTATATATATAGGCAGAAGAAAAATTGTGTGGGGGTGGGGGGTGGGTCTCAGGAATATGCAATTGTCAATTTCTTGGTTAGGTGGCATATCTTTTCAGTTTTCTTCCCCAAGTTTCTTGATTCTCTCTCATCAGCTGACGTGGAAATGGGATCCTTTTTGCAGGATAATGCTAAGAAATTTCTGTCATTTGGAATGGGCCCCACCACCTTCATCAAATTAGGCATGAGTTAAACATGTCTATACTCTATAGATTGAATGTTTTCCCTTCTAGTTGTGCATTATCCGATCTCATTTCATTTTTTTAGGTTTAATTCCATTTTCCCCTTTTAGGTTGGTTCGATATCATTTTATCCATTTTATTTTCGATTGCACGATTTATCCCAGGTACTTGAAAAATTGTTCAATGTGACCTTCGTTGTTAGTTGTCAGACATTTGACATTAACACCGTTTGATCTAACCTCTGAAATTACCAAAACGCCACTTCTCTTGGTTTAAATAATTATTAAAAAATAAAATAAAAAAAATAATATAAAATTCAAGACAACGAGAAAATATAGTCCACGACTCCCACCACAGTTTATTATTATTATTCTTTTCTTTAATAATTATTTAAATTGGGAGGTGTGACTTTTTTGTAATTTTCAGACTTCGATCGAACGTCGTTATTAAGGTCAGAAGTCTGAAAACTAACGACGAGGGCATACTGAGACAATTTTTCAAGTACAGAGGCAAATCGATTCAATCGAGAGTAGAAGAGGGTAAAGTGATATCGAGCCAAAGTACAAGGGAGGATAGTGGAATTTACCCTTTTTTTATTTATGGTAAATTACAACCACCACTAAGGTATCGTCAAATTATGAAAAAACCACCTCTCGTGTTTGGGAAATTACAATTACCCATCAACTATAAATCCACCCTTGCGGTAATAAATTTTGTGGAATTTTCTAAATTATATGGAATATTCTCAATTTTGTACCCGTTTAATCCCATTCGCAATCCACATTTTGAAACAAGATGATTAAAATATGTGTTTTTTGACTTGCATATATCAGATTATGGTGTGTAAGAAACTGCATTTTTGCACAAAACGAGTACAAATTAGAGAACATTCCACGGAAAAGAATCGAGAAGATTATGTTGAATTTGACACCATAAGAGTGTACGTGTGAGAAGATTCATAGTTGAGAGGATAGTTGTAATTATCCAAACATCATGGATTTTTTCGTAATTTGACCATATCTTTGGAGGTATTGTAATTTACCCTTATATTTAGCTAATTTCTTTTAATTTTTTTACTTCCGGTTTATTAATATGTATTTTCTTCTTTAATTTTTTTTATTTTTATTATCTTATTTTCCCATATCACCTCCGCTCCCACAACCATTCGCGAAGCAAAAACTTATTATCTACGGGGCTTGAATTTTTCAGGAATTTGGGGGCAGCAATCGAATTTTGGTAAGTAAAACAAATTATACGGATTTAAGAGCAAGATCTTTAATTTCATTCAACCCAAAAAAATCATTTCTTAATCGCATATCGACAATTAATTTGGATTTTGAACGAATGGGCTAAATGATATAAAGTAAGTGAGTTAAAAAATAAAAATTCAATAATTATTAGTGTCCAATAAAAAAAAAATTACTTCATATTCGGTTTCAAGATGTTTAATAAAGCTTATAAACTTTTCCAAATTATCCAAAGTGTTTGGTAGAAAAATTAAAAAAAGATCTTAATTTTTTTTAAAATAAGCTGCTGGAGAGTTTTTAAGATTTCTTTTATAAATATTTTTACCCTACTTTTTTATTTAAGATCTTATAATGAGTAAAAAATAACTTATAAGCTCATTATTCAAAGACTTTAAAATTAATTTTAAAAATAAAACGTAACAACTTATCAACTCTTATTCATCAAATTTAAAAGCATATTAACTTTTTAAAATAAATATAGCCAAACGAGCACTAACTCAATTCGGCTAGTGATTATACAATATACAGCCCAATCACACAATTAATCCAATAACGTCAAATTAAATGAAATGTATCGTTTTAGCCCAATTGAGAATTCCAAAACTGCAAAATTGTAATATATGTCTGTCCCATTTTATTCAACGGTTAACCGGTTGACCCGCAAAATAGGAAACCCGACCCGGTCTGTACTGTAATAGTGAAGAGAGCAATATACTGTATATATAAATATAAATATAAAATACATAAATGCACAAAAACCCTAGTTAGTGCTGCTTCTTTCTTCTTATCTTTGCTCTCAACAGTTGTGGCGTCTCATTCTCTGCTGAGGCGCGTTGCTGTTCATCGACACAGGACCCGTTTCTGTGTTGTTTTCCCATTTGCAGACTTCAATTCCTGTAAATCGAGGTTATTGTATTTCCTATTTACTGTCTAATTTTCGTATGCTGTTCGATTTTTTTATTTTTGTTTTCATTTTTATTGGGATTTAATCGTCGCTGTGCGTGAAGTCTGGTTTAGATTATAGAATTTTTTTGCAATTTTTCTTATGGATCTGGTTTCCGTTTCGTGAAGTAAGGTTCAATACTTTTTTGATGGGTTTACTTATAATTTTGATTTTGTTGTTCAATAGAGAAATGATGAAATCAAGACATTTTTTTTGGTTTTGGTTCGTTTTGTTTTTGATGTCGTTGACTTTGAATTTTACGTTTTGCATCCTGTTTGATGTTTGGAGTGTGTAATGAATGTGTTTTCTAGGTGTCCTGCTTCTGAAGTTTTGTTCTTTTGCACTTACAATGGTGTAATTGTCTATTTTGTGGTTATAAGGGTTAACTGGGAGTTCTATATAATTACGTCATCTGTCGTGCAATTTGTAATTGATTTTCTCTTTTAAATTGTAGTTTCTGTGGGCTAGCTGGACAAGAAATGGCAGAAGAAACCGGAAAAAGCTTTGCTAGAAGAGATCGGCTTTTGGAAATTGAATCGAAGGTCCAGAAATTGTGGGCAGAGAGCGACGTGTTTCGAGCCGAGCCAAAGGACTCACCACCAAAACCAGGGGAGAAGTTCTACGGTAACTTTCCATTCCCTTACATGAATGGATATCTCCACTTGGGCCATGCGTTTTCCCTTTCGAAGCTTGAATTTGCCGCCGCGTATCATAGATTGAGTGGAGCAAATGTGCTGTTGCCATTTGCCTTCCATTGTACTGGAATGCCCATTAAGGCTTCAGCCGATAAGCTCACAAGGGAGATTGAAAAGTTTGGATACCCTCCCGTCTTTCCAGAAGTCAAAGAGGTGGAAAATAGCGAGGCTGAGGATAAACTAAAGGGTGAGAATGAAGCGAGTCAAAATCAACCAGGTGGTAAATTCAAGGGCAAGAAGTCAAAGGCTGTTGCTAAGACTGGTGATGTAAAGTTCCAATGGCAGATTATGCAGAGCTACGGTTTGTCGGATGAGGAGATACGTAGATTCACAAACCCGTATCACTGGCTGACTTTTTTCCCACCTCTGGCCGTAGAGGATTTGAAGGCTTTTGGGCTGGGTTGTGATTGGAGGCGCACATTCGTCACTACCGATATGAATCCGTATTTCGATTCTTTTGTTCGGTGGCAGATGAGGAAATTGAAAGCAATGGGTAAGATAGTTAAAGACTTGAGGTACGCTGTGTATTCACCTCTGGACGGTCAGCCATGCGCAGATCACGATCGAGCTTCGGGGGAAGGTGTTAATCCGCAAGAGTATACTCTCATAAAGATGGAGGTCGTCTCACCTTTCCCGTCAAAAATGAGTGTTTTGGAGGGAAAGAAAGTCTACCTTGCAGCCGCAACGTTGAGACCAGAGACGATGTACGGTCAAACAAATTGTTGGGTATTGCCAGATGGCAAATACGGGGCTTTTGAAATTAACGACACTGATGTCTTTGTCATGACAAGAAGGGCGGCTCTGAACTGTGCTTATCAGAATCTGTCGCGTGTTTCGGAATCACCGACTTGTTTGGTTGAGTTGACTGGTCAAGATCTTATCGGGCTGCCGTTAAGATCCCCTCTGGCGTTTAATGATATCATTTATACACTCCCCATGTTATCGGTTCTCACTGATAAGGGTACTGGAGTTGTTACTAGTGTTCCGAGTGATTCTCCAGATGATTACATGGCGCTCCATGATTTGAAAGCAAAACCAGCGTTCAGAGCCAAGTATGGGGTGAAGGACGAATGGGTTTTGCCATTTGAGATCATACCCATCATTCACCACCCTGATTTCGGAGACAAGTCTGCCGAGAAAATATGCATTGACATGAAAATCGCGAGCCAGAACGACAAGGATAAGCTGGTTATGGCCAAGGAAAAAATCTACAAGGGAGGGTTTTACGAGGGAACCATGATTGCCGGTGAGTTTACTGGAATGAAAGTTCAGGAGGCGAAAAGTTTGATTAGAAACCAGCTTTTACAGCTGGAGCAAGCTGTGGTCTACAGCGAGCCCGAAAAGAAGGTCATGTCAAGATCCGGCGATGAGTGTGTTGTGGCTTTGACCGATCAGTGGTACATCACTTACGGAGAAGAAGAATGGAAGAAGGCTGCGGAGGAGTGCTTGGCTTCGATGAATCTTTACTCAGACGAGACTCGACATGGATTTGAACACACCTTGGGCTGGTTGAATCAGTGGGCATGTTCTCGAAACTTCGGGCTCGGAACTCGTATACCTTGGGATGAGCAATATTTGGTAGAATCTTTGTCCGATTCAACTCTGTATATGGCGTATTACACTGTAGCTCACATGCTGCAGGGTGGAGACATGTATGGAGCTGACAGATCTTTAATAGAACCGGAGCAGCTGACAGACGAGGTTTGGGATTTCTTATTCTTGAATGGCTCTTTCCCCAAAGCATCAGAAATATCTTCGTCAGTTCTTAATAAGATGAAGAAAGAGTTCGAGTATTGGTACCCGTTTGATCTGAGAGTATCTGGGAAGGATCTCATTCAGAATCATCTAACATTTTCTATCTACAATCATACAGCACTGATGCCCAAGCATCATTGGCCGAAGGGTTTCAGATGCAACGGCCACATTATGTTGAACTCCGAGAAGATGTCAAAGTCAACAGGAAATTTCCGGACCCTTCGAGAATCTATCCAAGAGTTTTCGGCCGACGCAACAAGGTTCTCCCTTGCAGATGCTGGTGATGGAATGGACGATGCCAATTTCGTCTTCGACACCGCAAATGCTGCAATTTTACGGCTGACGAAGGAAATCTCATGGATGGAGGAGGTTTTTGCTGCGGAGTCGACTTTGAGAAGTACTTCTTCGCCTCTCACTTACGCGGATCGTGTTTTCGCCAACGAAATGAATATAGCAGTGAAGATGACACAGAAGAACTACAGCGACTATATGTTCAGGGAGGCTTTGAAGAGTGGATTCTATGATCTCCAGGCGGCGAGGGACGAGTACAGGCTCTCGTGTGGGGCCGGAGGGATGAGGCGCGATTTGTTGTTGAGGTTTATGGATATTCAGACACGTCTTATCGCTCCGATTTGCCCGCACTACGCCGAATACGTTTGGAAGGATCTGTTGCATAAGGAAGGGTTTGTGGTGAAAGCTGGTTGGCCTGTAGCAGATTCGCCGGATTTAACCCTCAAAATGGCGAATAAGTATTTGCAGGATGTTATTGTCTCTATGAGGAAACTCTTACAGAAGCAGGTATCTGGTCCGACGAAAGGCAAAAAAGCTGCCCCCACTCCACAGATTGCACCGAATGCTGCCTTGATATTTGTCAACGAGCAATATGACGGTTGGAAACGAGAGTGTTTGAACATACTAAAGGGCAAGTTTGACTCTGTTAGTGGCAGTTTCGCACCCGACCAACAGATTATGTCTGAACTGCAAAGCTGTGAATTTGGTCAGGCGATGGGTGCTAAACAGTTGCAGAAGCTCTGTATGCCCTTTGTTAGGTTCAAGAAAGATGAGGTGAAGGCGGTCGGTGCACAAGCCTTGGAGTTGAAGCTGCCGTTTGGGGAAATCGAGGTTCTTACAGAGAATGCTGACCTGGTAAAGCGGCAGTTAGGGCTCGAGCATTTGGATGTTTTGTCTGTGTTGGATGCTGATGCGGTTGCTAGGGCTGGTGAGCATGCTGCTATCCTGAATTCTAACCCTCCTTCACCGGGAAACCCTACTGCTATCTTTTTGAGTCGGTGAAGTTTTTTTTTTTTTTTTTTGAAGACATTTTGGTGTTTTTGTTATGTTTAACTTTTTGCCTTATTTTTTTGTAACACAAAAAACCAGTTCTTGATTCCGGGTACTTTGTTTTGAATGAGATTTGTATTATTTTTTTTTTTCTGGGTTTCTGTTTATATACTGTTTCGGTTCCGGTTTGAACTTCGGTCTTGATTTTCGAGACTCAGCATATTTAGTTTGTACTCAACTCTCTGCTATTATATAATGACAACTTGGATCTCTTCAATTAGTAATAATCACATTGTCAATTTCTTGGTTCATCCTTGTATAGAAGATATGAGGTAAGATTTATTTTAGATTTATTTACCCAAAAGATCTAAATAACGATGACAGTTTCTAAAGTTTTTCGAGGGCAAATTAATAGGATAATAACGGTAGCAACAAATACTATCTTGTCCTAACCATCGAAAGGTTCGAAAATATTTAAGATCAGTTTGAGGGAAATAAAAAAACAAGTGAAATCGGTCACATTTTAACTGCAACAAACAAACTACAGGGTTAATCATGCAACATTGGCAATAAGCTCTCCCTGTAACTTGAGAACAAAAGGAGCAACCGAGTAGGCAGACATTCGTTGCAAGGTTTAGTCGAACCTAATCTTCTTCGGAGCAACTTGGACACTTCCCACCTGCAAATAGAACACAAGTCGATTTTTTCATTACTTTATAGTACCGCTAAACGAGACACATTTATCATATTCTCAACAAACAAGATTATAAAGTAATGAAGAATAAAATGACATGCTTACAATTTCTGGGCACTCGTATTCAATACCAGCAGCCTCGATCCGCTTTCTTCTTTTTAAATCCCTTTTCACTACACCTGCCACTAATTTATTCTGTTGTTCCAGTGTCCGTTCCTATAATTATATATCCAATCAAGAGAATTTACAAATTAGAGACCAAAAATAGGCAAAAGATACACAATGACGAGATTTTATAAAAAATCAATCAGCCTCTGTAAGTACCTTGTCGTGACGCTTCCTTTCAATTTGAACCCAATCAGAGGGTTGGTACGCGCGACCCACACCTTCCATCTACGAAGAGGATTGATATTAATTACATTTAAAATAGAAATTACCATTCCACGGGATTGACTTAAAGATTTGGCTTAAAATGTACGTTTTCGAGATAAATTGAGTATGTACTTACATTTTTGGATGAACTTTTTCTGGGGGGACGATGCGAACTTGCAGCAGATGCTCGTACATGAGATAATTATGCATGCATTCTTCAACAACTTTGGCGACCTGCATTAATCAGAAGTAACATGAGATATGACAAAAGTAATACGAAACATCGAGAAATACAGTTACTAATATTGCAAGTGAAGCGTACAACCTCAGGAGACTCGAATTCCATGAATCCAAAATGCTTCGATTTCCCCGTCTGTCCATAGAAGAAAAAAATAAACAGATTAAATACATATATAACTACATGCCTTGTCTCAATGATGCAAACCTCCATAACACGGATAACAGAGGAAATCTATCGGAAATTTTCAGCAACATTTTTTCTAATTTTGCTATTTTAGAACCTGATAAACCGGTTCATACTGCATTGAAAGAAATTCGAAGCTAACATAGCAGGTCAAATTCTCCCTGTTCCAAAAGATTCATAGAAGAGCTTTCGTTGCAACGTGTATATGTACTGAATTGTACGAGGTAAAGGATAATGCATGTCAAAATAGATTAATCGTATAACCTAATACAGTTACGAACATTTAATACAATAGGAAGATAGAGAACAGAACCATCACCCGAAGAAACAAAACTTAGATAGATGCACACCCTTCTTTTTATAGTTAGCCAAAAACGATAATCTGGTTTTCCTAATATAATAATTTATCCTCGTACGATCGACGTACTAAATTCAAAATTATGTAACACCTTGATAGAAACAACACACAGTAACCAAGATTTCAACCTTTTCCCAACCTCAAATCATTGTAATTGAGATTTACAGAATATTCTACTGAAGGAACTATTATTCAGCTCCATTTCTTGAAACTACGCAATATTAAACATGAACGAAGAGCTAAACAGGGGAAAAAAAACGAACCTTTCTATTCCTTGCAATTCTGAGCCTCTTGACTGTACCAAACTGCTTAAAAAAAGCTGCAAAAAAACCAATATCCGTAAGGGTCGTGCACCGACAAACACACGGTCTAGTGCAAGTTTATTAAATAACTAAACGCGGATAGGAACAAACTAATCGAACCTTCCATTTCATCCTCGAAGAATCCGTGTGGGACTCTCCCAATGTACAAAACTGTTGCTTTGTTCTCTGTATTCTCAGTCTTCGGAAGATTCCTCGCCTTACCGCCTTCCAACGGCTACTCAAAAAATACACATAATTAATTAAAAAAAAAAAACCCTAATTAACATCTAATTGCTGATATGCAGATATAATTCAACAGGAATGAAATCCCACAACCATTACGCCCAAAAAAAAAACCCCTCCAATTACAGTATTCGTTTTCTGATTTATTAAACACGAGTGAGTTTCAAACTCAGCTTCCTCCACCATTAAAGAGAGATTTTTGAGGAAAAAAACATTGCATACCAAGAAATCAGGGGTTGCGTCTCCGGTAGCAGAAAATTGGGCCGATGCCTTCTTCACATCCTTCTTCGCCGCCTTTCTAGCTTTTGCCCCCATTTTTCCTGCAAATATTTATGCTCCTTGAAATTAATAGCAGTATTAAATTGAGAATGAACTCAATGCAATTTTTATCCAGAAAATACGAAGGAGTATTACCAGGTGTACAAATCGGAGAGAGAGAAAGAGAGTGGGAGAGAGGGGAGACGGAGCCTTAAACCCTAGTTTTGGTGGTTTTGTAAATATAATAATTATGTTTCACTCCCTCATCTTTTCTATTAGTATAAGTTCGGTCCACGTGATTCCCTTACATTTTTATTTTTTGGGTAAATTACAACCAACCCCTGAGGTAAGATCAAATTACGAAAAGACCTCTCTTGTTTATATAGTCACAGTCACCGCTCAACTATATATTGTCTTGCGAAAAAAACTCTTTCGGCTGGTAAATTTAAAGGTGTTCATTCGGTCAACTATATATTGTCTTGCGAAAAAAACTCTTTCGGCTGGTAAATTTAAAGGTGTTCATTCGGTAAAATTGTACCGAAATTACGGTACGCTAAATTCATACCGTTTATCGTACCGTTTGGTATATATATATATATATATATTTATATATATATATATATATATATATATATATATATATATATATATATATATATATATATCTCCAATACGCCCCCTCAAGTGCAAACGAATTACATTTGAAGCCTTGCATTTGAAATATTTTATTTTTAAATGGGTGGTTGTGGGATTCGAACTCAGGACCTTTCATTTGGTCTGGCTCTGATACCATGTTGAATGATCATCTCAACCAATAGCTTAAGCTATTAGTGAAATGTATCATTTAATATTAATATCTCCAATAATAATCGGCATGTTCCGAATTTTCGTTCTGTTCAGTTCGGTTGGTTTACCGACCGGACGAACACCCCTATATAAATTTGACAACGTAAGGGTGAACGTGTAAGGAAATACATAATTGAAAGAGGTGGTTGTAATTACGCAAACAAGAGGATTTTTTTTTCTCATGATTTGGCCTTAACTCAGGCGGGACCGTAATTTGCCCTTATTTTTATGAGAAAAGTTTGTTAATGGTTTAAATCGTGAGTGCGAAACAGCAACTTTAGGTATGAAAGTGAGAGTTAAGGCTACAACTTTAGTGTTACGATCTTTCGACGACGACATTGAATTTTCAACAACAAACCCGAGTCGTTGAATTTTCAATTCATTTTGAAAAGAATTATTCAAAAATCGGCAATTATCCTACAAGTTGAACCATCGGATCACGAGTTGGAAATATCACATCCCATAATCGACCCTTCATATACAGTAGAACATCGAAAAATTAATACTCGATAAATTAATAGCCTCGATTAAATAATAGTTTATCTTTGTCCCGACTCTGTGAAAATGTGTTCAATTATTAACTCGATAATTTAATAATTCGCTAAATTAATAGAATTTTCCGGTCCCGACTATATTAATTTATAGAGGTTTAACTGTCCAGTTTTCAAATTCGGGTCGAAAATCCAATTAATCCGGGCAAAATACCCCGATTACGATTTTCCGACAATAACGTCGTTGGGTTCGGACTCCGATTAAAACGATGGGGTTTATAGCTAATTGGCCCATATAATTATTTTAGAGTGGTGCTATTCCCACCTCCAAAGTATCTCAATTAACCACCAAAGATATATAAAATGTTATAAATGCCCCTTAAATTTATAATCCACCACCCTTTCTTATATTTGCTTAATCCTCGTGTGTTCTAAGTTATTTCTATTTTTTTTTTATTTTGCAATGAAATATTTATTGCAATATATTGAAATTTTAAACTTTCATTATGTAGTTTTTTTTAGGAAAAAAAATTATATTAAACTAAATTGGCCAATTTTGGAGGAAGTTCGGGATCTTCCATACAAACATTTTTAATTTATTTCTCTATAAACGTGAATTTCTGGTATTTTTTACGTTTGGAAATATTTTTTTATGACGAAAGTATTATTCACATAAGGTAGAGGGAGTTTTTTTTATAAATATTTGAATTAGTTTAGTGGTAGACAGTTTATAAATTTATAAAACTATAAGTGAAAGAAAAAGAAATGGATAAAATAAAAAAAAATTAATTTAGTGAAGAAATAAGATATTTTAAAATGAAATAAGATATTTTGAAGATTGGTGTAACACGTCTCTTATTTTATATTGTTCTCCCACTTCATTGTAATACCATATACTAATATTTCATGTTGTCAATTTTTGGTTGTCATCCTCCCAACCGACACAAATTAGTTAAATAATAAGGCCAAATTGTAACCCCAAAATATTTTAATAATTAATTTGTTTTCGTCAAAGTTAAGAATTGATCATCGTATTGAAAAATTGCATTTATGAATTAATTTGCAATGACAGTAACAATTACTATTATTTAAACCGTATATTGCTTCCTAAAAGTCATGAAGTCTTCGTCAATAATTTAAAAAAAATAATTGAATTGATAATTACATCACATTTATGAAGTCATTTTGCTAAGCTGTCAAATACGACCTAATTATCACTTTAAGAAAGATTTAATGAACCTAATTTCTTAGCTTAACTAAAGTAAAAAAGTTAGCCCCCCACTAAGTAATTTTGAAATATAATATAAAGATTTATATTGTGCAAGAATCACAAAATGAACTTGTACCTAAGTTACTTATATAATTGGTGATATATATTATGTTCATTATTATTTTGGTTTTACTTTTACAATATTTTGATTCTAGGGTTGGGCATGGATCGAGTTCGGTAATTATCGACCAATTATTTAACCGATTTTGTTGAATATTGAAAATTATTGTCGGCCCGATCATTATGGGTCGGATAATGGTTGGCAATCGACTTTGTCGTGTAAATAATAGGTCGGTTGGTGGTATTATCGGCCATCGACTTTGTCGGATAAATATATAGTGAAGAATATGAAATAAGAATTACAAAATAGAAATAGTAAGTAGAAATTTATAAATATGTGTTTGGAGTTTCTTAATTGGACTTCTTTTATATTGTATTTCAACATTAAGAAAATAAGAATTGCAATTAAATATTTATAATAAATTTTTTATTATTAAAAAAGTTGGTTGACTGATATTACCCGATTAACCGATTTTTGACTGAACTGAAAATCACCGACCGACCGACCCATTTACATATATGTTAGTAAAAATTACCGATCCGACAAAAAAATTGTCACAAAAAAGGCTGATCGAAAGTGGATCGGTTGGCCGATAAAATCGACCAATGGCCAGCTATAATTGATTCTATTAAAACATGAGTAGTAATTAATATATCATGTTTAATGGGAGGTGGAGGGGAGGGAATTTAATTTTACAAATTATTAATAGGACTAATTGTTGTCTTATGTTCTATACTTCTACTCAATAAAAATTGGAGTGGTACTTTTTTAATTTTTTTTTTAACTTTTAAAATAGAAGCTTTGACCCAAAGTCAAAGTTAAGACAAATAGAGAATGAATTGAAACCTACTTTCTACCAAATATCAAACAAAACTACTTAATGAAAGGGAGAATTTTCCCAACAAATAAATGAAAAAGAGAAAGAAATCTAAGGGCAATTTCTTTAAACTTATTTTAAAATAGTTAAACTCTTACGGCTGATAAACTATTTTAAGATCAACTGATAAGTCGTTACGTCTTAGTTTTAGAATTTATTTTAAAATTATGGCAAAATTACGGTCACCCCTTAAGGTAATGTTAAATTAAGAAAAATCATTTTTTGTTCGTATAATTACAGATATCCCTCAACTATGTATTTCCTTACACGTTCACTCTTTCGTTATCAAATCTACATAAAGGTGTTCATCCAGTTGGTAAACGGACCGAACTGAACCGAACGAAAATTCGGTACACACCAATTAGTGAATCGGTAATTTGGTTCGATATTATGTATATTCCCTAAATAGAGCCTAAAGAAATATCAACTTTTTTCATTCTCCAAACATAGCCTTGGAGGGAATATCCAACTCCGATCCAACTCTCTCTCTCTCTCCAAACATGAGAGAGAAAGAATACTATAACAAATTGCCACTCACTGGGGATGTTTGGTTATGTTTCCAAAATGAATTTCTAGTTTTCAAAATTTCTGATGGAAAAAGTAGATTATTGGTTTTTGTGTAGAAAATGGGAATATGTTTGGATGAAGGTGTATTTTTAGTTTTATGTAGGTGTAGAAATGCCAATATGTTTGGTTGTGGTGAATTTTATCTACGAAAGTACGTGCAAAAGTAGAATATAATGAT
>NW_012193492.1:265255-278041 GCF_000504015.1 Erythranthe guttata | reverse complement strand
TCATGAACTGTGCTTGGCGGGGGTTTAATCTGTACAATTTTAAATTCATTTTTTTTAATCCGTAGAATTCATGAACTGTGCTTGGCGGGGGTTTAATCTGTGCAATTTTAAATTCATTTTTTTTAATCCGTAGAATTTCATGAACTGTGCTTGGCGGGGGTTTAATCTGTTCAATTTTAAATCATTTTTTTTTAATCCGTAGAATTTCATGAACTGTGCTTGGCGGGGGTTTAATCTGTTCAATTTTAAATTCATTTTTTTTTAACCCGTAGAATTTCATGAACTGTGCTTGGCGGGAGTTAAATCTGTACAATTTTAAATTCATTTTTTTTAATCCGTAGAATTTCATGAACTGTGCTTGGCGGGGTTAATCTGTTCAATTTTAAATTCATTTTTTTTAATCTGTAGAATTTCATGAACTGTGCTTGGCGGGGGTTTAATCTGTTTAATTTTAAATTCATTTTATATATAGAAAGCATATTTTGAGATGATTTTAGAAAAATAACTTAAATCAACACTTATATTAAGAAAAGTAAAAGCAAAAGTTAATTTTGTAAATACCTGAAAACAAATTATGAATCAAAAAAGCTTAAATTTTTATGGGCAAATTACGGCCATGTATGGTATTGTGAATTTGACGATTTAGTGTTGAATTACTTTGTTTATTTGACATTTCGATTTTGTTAAGGGAAAAGAATTGATTTTGAAATGTAAATGGATGGTGAAATTTTTGACCAAATAGCATTATTGTTCGGCAGGCCGAAAATGAATACAATTTGCACAACAACATGAATAGCATATTATTAATGAATTAATAAAATATTTGTAATCACACTATAACAACATGCGATGTGCATCGCTATATATCTTTCGACATGATGCATTTAAATGTTGTTGTTGTGTATGACAACACGCTTTGACTTGTTGTCATAAAGCTTATAACTACCCGCCTGTGCGTATTGTTAATTACCTATGACAACATGCATGATGCATTGTTGTCGATTTTATACAACGAGCATTTACTTGTTTTACAGCGTTGTATGTAGGTTGTCAAATGTGCCGAGAATTTAACAACATGTTGGTCAACAACGTTCGGTTGCGTGCTGTCTTAACCCTTTCACAACACACATCAAGCGTTGTTAAAACACCTTTTTCTTGTAGTGTATATACTATTCAAAAGGTCCCCTACATGTGAGAGGTGTGTGAGTGAGTGGTTAAACATGTAGAGAAGTATGTGAGTGTTTGGTGAGTGTGGTCAAACATGTAGAGAAGTGTGTGAGAAAGAGGAGTTAGGTGAGGACTCGGTCATGTTAATTTTGTTTCAATTAATTGTGACAATTCAAAAAAAAAAAAAAAGTGGTGAAGTGGTTATATTAAGTGATTATACTTCTCATTTTATTATTACGGTGGTGTTTTCAAGAGCTTATTAACAAATCAGAATATAGTAATTGTGAGTTAAATTGATATTAAAAGTTTGTTAGTTAAAAGTTGATGGTGTGTCTAGAAAATCATTTTTTTGATATATATAGAAAGCATATTTTGAGATGATTTTAGAAAAATAACTTAAATCAACACTTATATAAAGAAAAGTAAAAGCAAAAGTTAATTTTGTAAATACCTGAAAACAAATTATGAATCAAAAAAGCTTAAATTTTTATGGGCAAATTACGGCCACCCCCTGATGTCATAACGATCTTTGCCACTAAGGCAAATTTATTTTCATTATTTGGGGTGGTCCATGGCATACTTGGCCACCCCCTAGATTCACCCCTGCTCGGGGGTGGCCGTAATTTGCCCAATTTTTATTTCTAAAAGTTGTTACAAATACCACCTAATACTTGATTTATGACATCACTAGTATATTGAATTAGTAACAATCTTTTTACAAGAATAAAATAATGGAGCTATGGACATTATTGATGGTGTGGTCTCACATTGAGTATTTGACAACTTCACCAATATGGCATGGGCATTCCATCACAACACGAATCTCTAGGTAAGGCCAAACAAATCTTTACATCAAAATATTTCATCCAATATAAAGTTTCATTAATGTCATGTCATGCAAATTTTGTCACAATGAAACAACCATAGTCAAGTGAAACTAGTATATTAAATTAGTAGCTTGAGCAATCTTTGTACAAGAGCAAAATAATTGAGCTATGGACATTATTGATAGTGTGGTCTCACATTGAGTGTTTGACAACTTCACCAATATGACATGGCATTTTATTACAACACGGATCTCTAGGTAAGGCCAATTGCATACAAACAAATCTTACATCAAAGTATACCATCCAAAGTAAAGTTTCCTCAATGTTTATGTCATGTAAATTTTGCCATGAGCAACCATAGTCACGTGAAAGTTACCAAGGTAAAATTGAAATTATTGAATAAAATATTTTTGAAGTTAAAAGATTAAATTGTTACTAAAGTGGTAAGAGGAAAATTATTAGATGAAGTATAAATTAATGGAGTAAAAATAATATGGCGAAAAATAGGGGGTTTTGTTATAACTAAAATCTTTAAAATTCTCTATTTTCCACATTGTTATCATACTGAGATATTTGACTAACTATTGAAAATATGGTAAATTTCACTTTATCCCTTGTACTTTGGCTCGATACTACTTTATTCATATATTCTCGTTTGCATCGATTTACCCCCATGTACTTGATAAATTGTCTCAGTGTGGCCCTTGACCTAAACACCGCTTGATCTAAGCCTGAAAATTACAAAAACCACCCCTCCTAGTTTAAATAATTAGTTAAAAAAAATTGTAGTTGACGTCATGAACTATGTTTTCACGTTGTTTTGAATTTTTTATTTATTTATTATATTTTCTATTTTATTTTAATAATTATTTAAACTGGAAGATGTGACGTTTATGTAATTTTAACAAACCGGTGTTAGGATCAAATGTCTGACAACTAACAAGGAGGGTCATATTGAGACAGTTTTTTAAATGCATGGGGCAAATCGATGCAGTCGAGAGTAGAAGGAGGTTAAAGTGATACCGAGCAAAGTAAAGGGGGAAAGTGGCATTTACACTTGAAAATACAATAAACATGTAAAACTTAGTATTTTAAATTCAAACCATTAATTCAAAGTAGATCTAATTAAATTAAAGTTTCAAATTTAAATTATTAAAAAGACAAAAATAATAATAGTTTTTAGAAATGTTGTTGTCGGACTTATATTACATTTGTTAATATAAATTGTTTTTGTTTTATGTAATGTTTAACAAATTTGGTGGTTTCGGCTTTACCTTAATTGAGAAAATAAAAATAAAGATACAATAGTTATATATATAAAAAAAAAAAAAAAAAAAAAAAGATGAGCTGAAAATAGCACAAAATGCCCGACCGTGCTGAAATCGCAAAAATCACCCCAAATTGTGATGAAAATCGTACAAATCACCCATAAATGTGTCAAAAAAATCGTACAAATCACCCATAAATGTGTCAAAAAAAATCGACAAATCACCACCAGAACAGATTTCATTAACAACGTATCGTATCGCGATATCGAGGAACATTTACCAGTATTTGATTACAACCATTACATATGCCAAGCGATATTGTTTCCATAGCAATTATACTGTATCGTGGTATATCTCAATATTGACTACACCGATTTTCCATGAGCCAGATGAATTTTCTATTCCATGAGCAAGACGCATTTTCTATCCCATACGACAAATTGTGTATTACGAAACACAGAAATTAGGGTTACTGTTAAAATTCAAATTAAAACTAGGTATTCAGTTGATCCTCTAGGCATTTTCGAATTTTAATAAGAAAATCTTAGAGTTTCTCTATTTTCTGGTGGATTCCGAAGTTTGTGTTTTTGGAGATTAATTCGCAGTAATTTTTCTCTTCAATTGTGCTTCCGTTCTGCGTCATAAAAAAAAGGACACATGACAATCGAAGACCCACCCAGTATAGGGTCGAAGGAGCCCACCCCCACCCCACCCCTCCCCCATTCCATAGGAGATGCCATTAGAGACTCATTAATCAATCTTTAAATTCCAATGAAAAGACCTCATTTTAAAATTTTGGTTTTACCATTGTACAAGTATCTTATATATTGATTTGTAGATGCTACACCAATTAAAATGCACCTGATAATTTTAAACTATAAAATTATAAAACTATAAAATGCACCGTGTGTATGTATAGTTAGTGGATATTTATTTATATAGATCTCCAATTTAAAATCACTCAACATTTTTACCGTAAAGCATAACATAGACTATTATTGATTTGCTATTTTTTTGTATAAAAAAATCATCAAAGGGGCAACTGTGTGATTTATCATTTATGAGGGGTCAATTGTAAATTGGAATATCCCCTTAGTTACATAATGGTGGTGACGGATTCTTATCCCGTATCATGAGTGGAACAAAATCACTTTTACTTACAAAATCACTTTTAATGGCAATATTAATGGTTAAATTACAACAGTAGTGAGGTATGATCAATTTTGGGTAATTACAACCACCTCTGAACTATAAGGGAAAATTGGCTAGACACCCCTAATTATGGACTTATATAGGTGGAGGTTCATGCTATTAAATGAATACAGCTATAAGTCATTTGACCAATAAAATTAATATAAATTAAATTAAATTATTAGTGTATAGACAAAGAAACCCCTCCTCAATTAACAATTAATTTTACGTGAAGACATAATAGACTAAGGCCTCGTTTGCTTACCTATATTGGATTACATCGGATTAGATTAAATTGGATTAATTTTGTACTGGTTAACTAATTAATTAGTTAATAATATGTTTGGTTCTTTAGACTACATGTTGTATTAAGTTTGTTAAATTCTGTTATTATATGTAAATTGTCTATAAAGTCATTTATTAAACAAAATTAAATCATTATTTGATGGATAAATTTGTAATTCCCCATTTTAGTCATCCCTACTAAATTAATCGCGGGGTGTTACTAATTTCATAGCGTAGTAGCACTTAATTGCGGGCTTCAACTTTAGTAACGGACTTGAGTAATGTTGAATCCTACCAACCAAACATCTTACTAACTCCTACTATTTAATTAATCCAATCTAATAGTACCAAGCAAACGAAATACTAATACACGACCCCACATATATATACAGTTGTGCATTTTATTTAACTCATCTAATAGCGTATGTTACGTATCATTATAAAACTAATCAAATATTCATAACATTAATATACAAATAAAGAATATAATCAATTTATTTAAATGTAATAGCCCCACATAATTAGGTATACATGCATGTACAAACAATGACATGCCATAATTAATTAGGTGAAATTACTGCTAGTAAATAAAATATTTTTGATGTTAAAAGATTAAATTGTTATTGAAGTCCCAAGGGGATTAACAGAATTCTAGCTAATAAAGAAGGTTTTTTAACAATTAGAATAAACACAGGGTCCCCAATGAAATAAACCCATATTGTTGATGTACGAGTACTGAACTAGAAAGTGTATGTAGAAATATATTTATAAAGTTAAATTTGTTCACAAAAATCCGTTGTAGTCTAGTTGGTCAGGATACTCGGCTCTCACCCGAGAGACCCGGGTTCAAGTCCCGGCAACGGAATTTCTTTTTAATTGTTTGCTTCTTCACTCTCAAATTTGTGGCCCAATTTTATATTTAAAACTTTTTATTTTGCGGTCAACGGAATTCCTTTTTAATTGTTTACTTCTTCACACCCTAATTTTATATTCCTTAATGGCCCTAATTTATATTTTATCTTTTATTTTGTGGTTTATGAAATGACAATTACATAGAAAATTAAATTCAATACATGTCACAACGTAACAGTTACACAAAGTTAAAACATAAAATTGAAATATTGGAACAATTCTTGAAAGAAAAAACTAATTAAAAACATTTATTGGGAGGGGTAAAAAAGGAGAACAAAAAAAATTATCGGGGCAATGGAATATCGGAAAGATCCTCTCTATACGGCACATGTTGTTGCAATTCAACACCACCTTCACCCCCACCCTCCATCCGGGTCTGGGTAATCGGGTCGGACTTCGATGGGTCAATGTACGTAACAACCTTATCCTTACGAAACATTAGATATATCACCGATCCGATATAAACTGCCATTAATGGAAATACTAAGATTCCGATGAACACATTCCCAACTTTCGGCAAGTTGTTGTGTATTATCCAGCCCACAAATGCTGTGCTAAGATAGTATACGTTAATTCCGATAATTCCCAATCCTAATACCCACGAAACCACGATTATCTGCGCACATGCAATAAATAATTTTCCAATAACTCGAGATTAAAAAAAAATTGTTTGTCCAAAATGAACGTCTTGATGCGAAAAATACTTACGTATATTGAGTTCTTGTGGGGTCCCATCTTAGTTGTACCGCTGCTGAATTTGAGAAGTGGGATTAGGGCAAACGGGAGTTCGAACGATAGTATCATCTGCAATAAATCCATTTCACAATATTAAATTAAGTGTTTAATTATTTTTTGTCACGATATAAATTTAATCACTATATAGAGTTTAGTTTCATAATACAATAAAAAAATAAATTAAATGACATAATTAATTAGAATATACGAACCGAGGCGATGATTATGAGTCGACCAGCTCCCGAAGGTCCACCGATTATGGAGACAACTAGACTTGGAGCTATGGCGATGCACCTCGTCACCAAATTTCTTAGCCATGTTCTCATCTTCAAATCTAAGAACCCCTATATTTATTTTTACAATTAATATTATAATTTGAGTTTTTTTCGACAAATAATATTTTATTTTAATTTGCATAATTTGAAAAAGAAAAAATAAATTATTTGGTATACCTGCATGATAAATTGTCCGGCATAAGTGCCGGTGATAGTCGAGCTCTGGCCTGAGGCTAACAATGCGATAGCATAAACGGTAGAACTCGACCCCCCTAAAACATTCTGCCGTATGCATAAAATAAAATAAATTTCGAGCTCGGCTTTTTTTGTTCTTTTTTTTAATGAGAATTAATTTAAATTAATTAAAAGGTATTAAATTAACCTTGAGGAGAAAAGAGGCAGAATTGAGTGTTAAATCACTGCAACGTTCTTTGTCGTCTGGTTTGAGTTCGTCGACTAAGCACACGGTTGCGGATACAGACACAATCGCAACGTTGATCAGAAACGCCACAAACAATGCAAATCCACTCTCGATCAAGAAATACCGACACGCGTCCTGAAATAAATTTAATTAATTTGAAATACACATTTGTTATTTTAGCTAACCGAACCGTATTTACTTTATTAACTCACATTGATACCGCGCACGGAATTAGGTACTTTCCGGGAGAGAACTAGAGCAGAATGAAGAAAAAGATTATGCCTGCGATAAAAAAGAAAATATGATTTCTCCAAATTAATGAATAATTTTGTTTTTTTGAATGAAAAAATATATAATTATAGATAAGTGGTCGGAAAAAATGAAGCATACGGCATAACAAGGGCACCGAGAAGTGCAATGGCATCACCGGTAGCATCTTGGCCGTTTAGCTTAGGAATGAACAATCCTTTGAGAACTTGTTTCGCGGGGGGTTTCACGTAACTTAATTCCCCGAAAAAACATGCTGCCATTACGAACACTAATATCGCTATCAATAATTCGAGCTTTCTCACCTATTTAAATAAAAAAAAATTAAATTAAATAAATCAAGAGGATCTAATAAACATACTAATAACTCTAATAAACATACAAAACACACAGTTGGGGTGAAAGTTGGAGGCCATTTTTCATATCAGTTTCGATTCTTTATTGGAAGGCATTCAGTATTTCCCAAGTTTCGATTTTTCAATTTTCCGACATTTTTTTTAAATATAATTGAAATTCAGTATGACTTCCAACTGTACAAGCAGTCAAATATATCAATTCTACTTCACCGCAAGAATGAACGTGTAATACAATACATAATTGATAAGTAATTGTAATTACCCAAACATGAAGGTTTCTTTTTCTCGTAATTTAACCTTACCTTTGGGTTGCTGGACGTAATTTGCCCTTATTTTTTAAATGGGTGATTCAAATTGATATTTAATTGCAAGAAAATTGGGATTCTTGAGGCAATCAATTGATAAAATTGTGTTGCCCTTTCAGTGGTTATATGGGGCAGTTGAGGCCAGGCATTTAATAAAATTTCAATAAAATGCAAAAACATTAGAAAGTGGTCAACTGTTTAAAATGGTCAACTGTTCAAAATTTCTTCCCTAGTTGCAATATAGATTCGCAATGTATTAAAATTTAAAATTATTTTTTCCCAAGTGTGTCATTTCTTATTTATTATTTCTAGCCACGGTTTTATTTTATTTATTTAGTTTATGTTTTTTTATTTATTTATCAATAATTTTTTTTATGTAAATATGTGTACGGAACTATTACCTATCTGTCTTAACGTGCAAAATTAAGAAGAAAAAAAATATTTAAATTAGTTAAAAGCCTAACAACCGGAAACTATGGATCTTGAGAAATACATTAAAACATCAGACCAAACAATTGTTGATTACTCAACTTCAAGATTGGTTCAATATAATTATGGGTAAATTACGGAAACCCCCAGAGCTTAGGATAAATTACGAAAAAGACTCCACATATCCCTAATTATCAAAATAACCCAAAGTTTGTTTACGTCTTACATTGACCCCCTAACGGTGTGATTTTTCATGGAATCTTTTTTATTTCAGGGAATATTCTCTAAACAAATGTCAACTCTATCTCGACAGACGTAGAACGTATTGAAGGTTTTCATGAACATATGTTTAAAAAATTGCTTACGTATGCTATGATAGTTCATATTATCAATTCAAGAAGTGTAGTGACATTGCGAATTCAAGAAGTGTAGTGACATTGCGATGTGATATTGAAAAAAATGAGGTTACTGTAGAATGTATACTATACTAAGACTACCCATATTTGAGAAACTGTTCTTAGGGGTAGAATTGGAATTTTTGGCGAATTTTCTCGGGAATCAAAAAAATCGTGAAAAATCACAATATAGTAGAAGGGTTGGTGTAAGATGGAAACAAATTTCGGGGGATTTTGATAATTACAAATAGGTATGAGTGTTTTTCATAATTTAGCACGAGTTCAAGGAGATTTAAGTAATTTACCCGCTGATGTCCTTTGACTAGTAGTCTAGTACTGGTCCAAATTGAGAACACAATAGGTATTTTAATACTAATAAATTTAAATATTTTGTAAAATAAATGTAAATCGAAAGCAAAAGACAAATATATAAAGACAAACCCTAGAACAAGAGATTATACCACGATATAAAATTTTGGCCTATCACTTTCTGTATAAGTTGACTACTTGGTAGTTGGTACTTAGGATAAGAAACCACGAATTAAGATTATACCTTTTGAATTAATCAACATAATTAAATGAAGTTGTTAATTAATTAGAGTTAATTGCAAAAAAAAAAAAAAAATACTTAGTAGCCATTTTGAATTACTAAAAATTGACCTCATGTTATTCTTATTAGTTATTGGCATAAACCCGTATTTTTTTTGGATAAATTACAACGACCTCCAAGAGGTAAATTATAATTGCAAAAAACCCCTTTTTTGAAAAATTACATCCAACTCCCTGTAGTTTGTAAATTTGTACATCCACCCCTTACATAAGGATATTAATGTAAGAAATTTATAAATTAAAGGGGGTGAATGTAATTATGAAAAGCTGAGGGAGTTTTTCATAAATATATATTACCTCTAGGAGCAGTTGTAATTTACCTTTTTTTTAAAATATGACACGTTTTTTTTCAATCAACCCTGATTAATTGGATAATTAGTTTAACATAAAGATGAAAGGGATATGTATCTGCATTTAATCATATATAATTACATACGTATATATGATTTAAATACTAAATCAAGTGAGTAATTACTAACATTTTAAATTAATTAATCTCACGGTTATGAAGTTGACTAACATAAGAAACGAATAGATTCTATATTTTAAAAGTCGATTCATCAAATGAACCAACTCCATATTCTTTTATCCTAAAGTATAATAGGGTTAGTTCAAATTTAATAGTAGGGTGGTTGAAGTTAGAAAGGTACAACAATTAATCAATGTTTAATAAATAATGAAAAATGAATATATTTGTATTCTTATTCATGCACCTATATGATTGGTTGTAGTTTATTCGTTTTATATATTAAATTAAAATATTTTGATCGATAACTTAAAATATTAAAGGGTAAGATGACTTACGCCGTATCTCTGCAATCCGAGCAAAAGAAGAGTACTGAGACCGGTGAGAAGAACTCCGACCCAAACCGGGATGTGGAATAATATGTTCAATGCAAATGCAGTCCCAATTACTGTCACACATTATACGAATAATTTAAATACAAATATTTTATTATATACAAATCAATTAAATGGGAAAAATACAGTTTTCGCTCCTCAAGTTTGCACCGATTTCACATTTAGTCATCCATGTTTACAAAAAACACATTTGGTCCCTCGTATTTTAAAAATGTAATACTTTAGTCATTTACATCAATTTTCGATTAGTACTAACGGAATCAAGCATGTGTATATCATTGTCTTAACTGATGGACTAAAAGTAAATTGACGGAAATGACCAAAAATGTTAAATTATTGAAACATGAGGGACTAAATGTATTTTTTGTAAACATGGGCGGGGACCAAATGTGAAAGCAGTGCAAACTTGAGCGGTGAAAATTGTAATTTTCCCTCCATTAAATACACACACACACACAAACACACACACATATTTTATATGAAACTGCTAAATACTTTCCATTATTAATATTCTTTGCCATGAAAAGAATTATTACACGAGTATTTACTCCTAATAAAGATATAGATTTTGATATGAGAAATTTACAATTTTCATCCTTCAATTTTGCACTAATTCCACATTTGGCCCCCATGTTCACAAAAAAATACATTTGGTCCCTCATGTTTCAATAATGTAACACTTTTGGTCATTTCTATCGGTTTACCGTTAGCCCGTCAGTTAAGCCGGTGAAAAGGCACACGCTTGATTCTGTTATTGCTAACAGAAATTTGACGGGAATGACTAAAAGTGTCTAACTTTTATAACATGAGGGACCAAATATGAAATATGTGCAAATTTGAGGAACGGAAACTGAATTTTTCTCATTTTGTTATATAAAAGAAATTTATCGATGAATGATTTTAATTTCTAAATATTGCTCAATATATTTATCTATATTATATATTATATTATATATATGTATGTATATATATTACCTTCAGGAATGTCTGCAGCAATGACTGCCACCTCAGCCAACAACCATAAACAGTATTTGACAAATACAGGGTACTCAGCCTTGCACAATTCGGACAAATGTTTGCCTGCATGAATGAAAGAAACCCCATTAATTTTATTTTTTATTTTTTTATTTGACCAAATTAAATGCATTTACTTACATACTAACAAAAAATTCAGTCAAATTAATATATTTATAAATTCAAGAAAAAAGAAATAAAACATTAAATGGTGATGGTAGCAGTAGTAGTACCAGTGCTAACTCCAAGATTTGCAGCAAGTGACTGAATTATCAAAGCAAATATCAACCCGATAAGGATCACCCATAGCAACTGCATTTTTATTTTTATATATTTATATTTATTCAACAATTAATTAATTAATTAGGATTATGAAATTAAATAATATATATAAATATTTAATTGTATTATAATTTGTTAATTACTTCATATCCATGGTTTGCTCCAGCTTGAAGATCAGTTTCCACTGCAATTCAAACATCAATCACTATTATATTAGAGAGAGAGAGAGAGAGAGAGAGAGAGAGAGAGAGAGAGAGAGAGAGAGAGAGAGAGAGAGAGAGAGAGAGAGAGAGAGAGATTTACAATTTCCAGGATCAAGGTAAGCCAAAGATACCAAAAAACCAGGGCCAACATAGGGCAAGAAATTTCTCCATCCCGATTTCTGTGTACATTCATATATATATATATATATATATTATATATATACATATATATAAAGAGAGAGAGAGAGCAAAAGATATTATGAAGATTTGATTAGAAGATAATCCTCCAGGATTATACAGTTGATCATCCGATTCAAGAAAATTGAGAATCTAATACTATTCTAATAAAGCTGAATTGATGGATTAAAAAAAAGGCGCAATTAATTAACCTGTTTGAGAGAGTCGTCTTGGTCAACGCCGGAGGGTGGTGTCTCCGCCACAGAGACTATCCGGTGGGTGTTTCCGCCACCGCCACTGCCCTGCTGCTGCTGCAAGCTTCCCATATTTGTGCTGTTGTGTAATGTGTGTGACTGTTTTTTTAATTAATTAATTAAATTGGGAATTGGGAATATTTGTGGGCTACTCTTGTATTTATCGTGGGGGCATTTCATGTAATTATAATAGTTAAATGTATCTCTATATATTTATTTTTTGTTGCCCAAAATTAGGGAATTCTCAAGAACGTGGTTATTTTACATTTAATACTAATATTCTGTACATATTATTATTTAATTATTTATAGATTTATTGTTTTAATCTTTTAATCTGAGCTGGAAGGCATTCTTGTATTTGCCTAATATAAATTCAAATTACGGTTCAAATGTTTGTAAGAGAGGTTAAAAGTGTGGTTAAAGAAACTGGAATTTGCCGTAATTACTTGGGAGAAAAAAAAAAAAGTCAACGTATTGACCAAAAATGAGGAATTTTTGGATTTTGTAAACAAAAATGAAATCCTAATTTATTTTTTTTTTAAACTTTTTCCAT
>NW_012193492.1:238308-265155 GCF_000504015.1 Erythranthe guttata | reverse complement strand
TTGAAGAAATATTAATAACTTATTTTTTGGGTGTGAGAAACTTGAATGGATGGATGTAATGAGAAATAGATTATAGACGCGCGTATATAGCACATATATAAGTCGGTCATGATTTTATTTGATATCCAAAACATTTATGACCAAAAATTGTCTTTGATGAATAGTTGCACCAAAAAATGCTCAACTTTCATTAAATTAGGAGAGAAAAATAAATTAATAAAGATAAGAGCTATTTAAGTCATTGATTAACCACATAGCCTCAACTTATATCGTTCGCATATTTTAATTTAGGCATTTTTACGAAAAAGTCTTTGACCGCCAACTTTTATTAATCTCAATTCTGATGTTTAATCTCTTTAGCTAATAAGTTCATTATTTCAACACGTATTATAAACAAAAGCAAATCTAATATTTATGAACGACGTTGAACTTTATATGTCAACTACAATAATATTATTTTTTCTGCGCTCTTAAATCTCTTTTTTTCTCTGTTGATTTTGTAACACAGTTATATTGTTGTTAATATTACTAGCAAATACATTAATATTATTGTCAAATACAGTAATAGTACTAGAAAAATCCGATATATATCACATGGTTAAAATTGTTGTAATATGTTTGCATGAAAATAATTTAAATGTATATAGATGATATATTTATATAAGGGTCTATTAGATATAACCCCCTTAAACATTGAAATAATAGGGGTAGATCCAAATTTAAATTTGTCATTTTGATAAAAGCCCAAGCTTTTCGTAATTACATAATTACCCTCAATCAAATCCCACAAATCCCGTTACTTTACCTTTTGAAATAATATCAAATCCTTCGGCCCATAGTTGATTAACGAGATGCATAGTCGAATTACATCTGTATTAATATACTATCCCATATCATTTAATAGACTATCCCACTGGTATAATTTTACTATGGATCTCGTTAATCGACTATGGGCCGAAAAATCATCAAAACCCTAGATTTGAGAAGTGACGGCGGCGGATTTGTTTTTAAAATTAATAGACTATCTCATATCTTTTAATAGACTATCCCATGTATCTAATTCGAGTTTAGTTAATTGACTATTGGAAAAATAATAATATATATGGAAACTGAATAATATGTTTGTTTGAAATACTAATCAATTAGGGTAATTTTCCTTATTATATGAAAAAATAATAATATATATGGAAACTGAATAATATGTTTGTTTGAAATACTAATCAATTAGGGTAATTTTCCTTATATCATGTAAGAGCATCTCCAATGGAGAGGGGGGGTTTCCCCCTCCCCTCCCTCTCCCCCTCCCCCGACCTCTACCTACGTCGTTTCCAACCGATCGATCTTTTATTGTTTTTTTTGAAACCCCCACTCTCATCTAATAATAATAATAATAATAATAATAATAATAATAATAATAATAATAATAATAATAATAATAATAATAATATTATTATTATTATTATTATTATTATTATTATTATTATTATTATTATTATTAAAAACTAATAATTAATAATAATTATTACTAATTAAAAAATATAGAATTAATAATTCAAAAGATATAATCAAAATGGAAATAATAAAATAAAAGAAAAAGAAATGAAAACAAATATATTAAAAGTCTTTATTTGCAAATTTAGTGTTTGATTTTATTGAAATTATGTGATATTAAATTATGTAACTAAATAATTGAAATAAAATAAAATAACGATATAATTTAAAAAATAAATACAAAAGAAAAGGAAAATAAAAAAAAATATAAAATTAACAAACAAAAAAGAGAAAAGAAAAAGGAAAAGAAAACAAAAAAGAAATAACATATACAAATAAAAAAGGAAAAGAAAAAAAAAAAAAAAAAAAAAAAGAAGAAAAGAGCGTGGAACACACGCCCCCTTCCAGCACGTGAGTTGGAAGGGGGCAGCTCAAGGGTTCTCTCCCTCCCCCCTCTCCCCACCCCTACCCACCCCAGACCCACACCCCCTTGACCCACCTCCATTGGAGGTAATTTTATCCTCCTACCCCAACCCCTACCCATCTCCATTGGAGATGGTCTAATAGACTATCTTATTGATCTAATTCGACTATGGATCTCGTTAATTGACTATGGATCCCGTATTATTCAACCACATATAGTATATTAATAATTTCAATATAGTACATTAATCTGCTATGATAGTATATTACGGTTATAGTAGTGATATGAAATTGTGTTACAAACAATATACCACTGAAATGACAAGAACATTGAAAACAACACCAACGTAAAGTATTCCACATAACCAATAAAATAGTACATTAATAATCTCATATTTTCAATCTAGGGTTTTGATTAAATACATAAAACACATCATAACACAATCAAACCAATATGTCGAGTTAAAAAACTCTAGTACATTAATAATCTCATAATAGTATAATAAAATGAAAATGGTAGTATCATACGGTATTCATAATAGTATACTACTGTATTACAACGGTTTAACACTTAACCGAAGTTACCGAGCCATTACATCGTAAACACCTCTTTATAGCAACCAACCCACCAAACCTCAACAAAATCCGTACGAAATTCGCCATCGAAAAAACCTAAAATCATGAAACAAAATTAAAAATGCAGAATACTAAAAAATGATTAAATAGACTGCTAATACATTTGAATGATAATACATTAATATCATCAAAAATAAACTTAAAATGCAAAATTCATACGCTAAATTAAAAAAGACTATGAACTATATTTTAATGTACTACCCAGCACACTTAAATCGGCTGTTATAAACAAATAAACCAACTATCGATCGGGATAAAAACATGAACTCGACCACAGCGGACAATTATTCCGATTATTGCATAAACCAACTACGAAGCTCATATAAAACAACTCTGGTCCGATCTGCGTGAACCATCCTCTTCTAACTATGTCAATCCTCTTCCAAACAAACATCATCGGCAAAAAAAAAACGATATATATATGACGGAATAATTTTGTTAAAAAACGTTCTACTTAATATAATCAAGTATCAACACAATTCTTAAAAATTTCTAACCACCGTACACGACAATCATGGACATTGAGCAAAAAATAAAAACGAATAACGCATTCATACCCGCTTAACAACGTCCAACAATTAACAAACGCTCAAAAATCGATCATATTTCCACGACGGTGCAGAAATCTTCAAAGACGATAAAACCCGCTGGAACGATGAAGAGAATCTTCAAAAAATATTGTACACGATTTGATATAACGGCCAATGATTTCACGTAAATTTATTCCGTGATTTTAGGCAACGTATCAGCAAATCTCAAATCACGTATTAAAGGAAATAAATGTCGTTTAATAATAAAACAGGGGTATTAAAGGGAAATTATATAATATATTTTGCCAAGTTGGCAAAATTGGGTGTATCTCAAAAAGGGGAAAAAAAATTGGATCTACCTCATTAGAAAATATGAATAAGGGGGTTTTCCCTAATAAACCCTTTATATAATTAAGCTAACAAGGTGTAACCAATACAACCTGAAAATAATAATTTGGGCCCACAACTAGGTGTAACCAATACAACCTGAAAATACCAATTAAGGCCCAATTTGAGGCGTTTAATTTAATTTAATTAAATTAAAATAACCACATTTAATTAAACAAATCCTATTAAGTGATTTGTTCGACCCTACACCCGGTGAAAAACACCGGGTGGATCTTCTGCTGCCACGTGTCTCTTTTTTGTCTTTTATAATAGATTCTCCTCTAGGGTTTACCTTTAGGGGTTTTAGAAGAAAAAAAAAAAAAACACGTGGCAGCAGAAGACCCACCCGATATTTTTCACCGGGTGTAGGGTCGAAGGAACACTATTAAGTGGAGGTTTTAACTGTCAACCGTTTCAATGCCACTTCGATATTATTTCATAAGATTCGCATGCATGATTACATCAAAATAACCTTTTATTTATTTATTTATTATATTTCTTTTATATTTATATATATCGTATTTGGATAAATACGATTGGCTTTCATTTTTGCATATGCTTGACTAGGATTTGTTCGATGCTACACCCGGTGAAAAACACCGGGTGGGTCTTCTGCTGCCACGTGTCTCTTTTTTTGTATATTATTCTTTAAAATAGCGATAACATATTTTTAGTTAAATGTCTCGTGCACATATAGACTCAACTGATTTGTAACGTTAAATTTGTTAAAAACTAATTATTAACATATATATGAAGGAACTTAACGTAAATAAAAATCGAAACTCCGAAAGTAAAATAATGTTCCTCCTTACATCTAATTATGCAAGTTTTTTTTTTATTTTTTTTTATGGTTTCCTATATAAATAAATAGATGAATCTCTTATCTTTGTACTTTACCTACTTAATTGGCTGTAATTAATTGTTTAATTGAAGAACTCCAAAGCTGCATGAATTGGTAAACGAGGAAGACTTTATTATTAAACATTTGATTAGCAAACCAATCAACTATCACAAATGAGTCAGCAACTCAAAATGTCAAACTTTGATATCTTGCAAGTTTAATTTCTTTATTTGTCTACTATAATTATATAAATTCACAAAAATAAATAAATAAATATATTAAAAAAAACATACATGAAATGATGTTGTCACGACTGGGTGAAATTATATTCTTTTGATTTAATAGGAATGATTAATCCTTTAATTTATATTAACTGGGAGTTTATTAATGGTAGATAGTACAAGTACTATTTAAAAGAAAAAAAAAAGTAGAGAAGATATGTCCTAAAAAGTATTGATATGTAAAATCGAACTCGAATAGTTAAACGTCGCACTCTGCTACACCGTTACACCACCACCGTTGAAGTCAACTGAATCTCTTGATAGTTGACCTAATGAAGAGGTGAGGCTATATATCCTTCTAAGTATGACCTTTGGATGCAGTTGGCTCTTTTTGATATATATCTAATACTATATCTATATTTATATAACTGTATATATTCAAATTAACTGGACTATAGTACACTTGGATACAAAGAAAATATATATATACTTAATTACATATACTGATCACTTGTTATGAGGAAAAATGCAATAAATAATGTTCATAAGATTAATTTATCTAGTAGTTTGTTTGGAGATTAATTATTTGATATGACATTATGCTAAAACAAATAAAATTCTAAAATAAACCGAAGGCCGCCCAATCCGAGTCGGTAGCGGGCCGGGGAGATGATCGGTAGGAAGCAAAGGGAGAAGACAATGGCGAGATAGAATTTCTACTCGAAACGGACCACCTTGATGAGGTGTCGTGATCCGAATAGTATTCGGGTTGGGATCGGGATCTTGGTTCGCCGGTTCTCTTCTTCGCATTTTGTCGCTTCTTCAAAGGAGTGCACCCCGACGAGGAAACCACTTCGGGTCGGGCAAGAACCGGTGACCCCACCCGATTAGAGGAAGAGAATAGGGTTTGGAGCTCCGAATGGGGATGGAAATATAACCCGTTTGGTGGGGGTTTGAGTTTCGGTCGAAACGGAGTTTTCTTCGTTTCATGATTTTGATGCTTTGGGAATTCGAATTCGAATTCGAACTGGAGTTGCGGGTCTTGGATCTTGGGAACACCGGGTCGGATCTCCCACTTGAATGGAATAGCACCTGCCTTCTTGAATGAATAATATTCATCTCTCTCCATGTTTTATTATTAGATGTTTTTATTAAATAAACCAAAATATTTTTCTTTATTTAAACACACACAATGGAAGGTATTTTGTGTGAAAAAATATATTTTAGTGTTCTATTAATAGAGTTTCTTGTTTGAATAAATGAGACGAGTCCTGGCTTGATTAAAGGCGTGGAGGGTGGGGGATTGAGATATTATTGTAAGTTTTCAAACAAACTAATTAATATATATATATATAATTATAATTAATAATTGGAAGAAATTGAACTTATAAAAATGCCACGTGGACGGTTCGAGTCTTGTAGGCAGTCCAAAAATTGGAGTAGGAAATGAAGCTTCAACTTTGGCATGTAGCAAACGGAGAATAGAGTGAGAAATTGATAACAACATCAATATTTATACAAATTTAATAATATAAACTTATTTAGAAAAACATTATATAAATTTAATTGTCATAATATAAAATTTATTATCAACAATAAACTTGATGCACCTAAGTGGATATTTAATGGATCCACTATTTATTTTACTACATTATATAGGAAATTGAAGTCCAAAAGAACAAGTTCACTGAATTAAGGGTTCAAGCAAATCATATTGATTAAATATTTAATTAGAGTTTTAATCTAAGTTTAATTAAATTTATACTCTAATTAGGAGTCTACTATTAATTAAGTATAAATAAGTTATATCAAATCTTTTAATTCTCTCGTGCTCTCAAATCAACTTTAGGTTCATGCACCTGACTTGAGCTTCGCTGGATAAACTCTCAGCTTAGTTTACATGTGCTTATCTTTGTAAGGATTTTCGCCCGATAAACTTTCGACTTAGTTTACATGTGCTTATATTTGCAGGTTCAAGACTCAGTCGCCCTGCGGCTCCCTCCTTGGCGGGAACTCCAATCAAAATCACATACTCTCGTGCAGTAAACCTACCCTTGTTTTCCCGTTTAATCCACCCAATAAAAATAATACAACATGAAGACTATTTGTACGTTGTTGCCGTCGTAGCAACACATTGACATGTTGCAAGCTGAGGATGCCTTTAAGGTAAGGGGCATCCTTCAACCCAAATCGAACATAATGTATAGAGATGAAAAGTGATTGGGAAAAATACAATTATAACAAATTTGTCTAAGAACTAAAAGGTAAATCATGCTTATACATAGGAGCAAATGAAGATATTTGCTAGTTGAAAATTTTAAACTATTGAAAGACATCGAAGAAAAAACAAAGAAATTCAAAATTACAAAAAAAAAAAAAAGGTTTTAATCAGAAAATTAAAGGAATCTAATCAATTAGATGTTTTTGAGAAAAAAATAGTAAAACTTCTTAAGTAAGATCGAATAAAATGCGAAAAATAAAATGGGAAATAACTCAAATAATATATTTATAGGCTCTAGCAGGGGTATTTTTGTCCAACTAAATCAACGGCTACTTCCCAACAGCTGTTTCAAACGTCTGACAAAGTAATTATGAAAAAAGTGTCACGATAAGTTTTTTTTTGTATTTATGTAAAGTAAAGGGGGTATTCGATACAAAATCCATAGTACATGGGTGTTTTTATATTTAAATATATATATATATATTGACAACATTTGAATTTTGATTTGTCAATTACTCAATCAATTAAATATTTCATAAAGTATAGAAGATCTCAAATCCAAAAACAATAAGAGTAATCAATGAAAATAAGTTACACAATTACCCACATAAATTAGGCAATGAAAAAAAATCTTTATCTACATTAAACAAATAAATCGTTGAATTCGAAATTGAAAATTTTGAAATTAAAAAAATTCGTCAATCAAAATTTCTAAATTAATAAATTAATTAATTAACTTCAAATTGTCACAATTTTTGACACTGTTATTTCTTTTGGCCACATGCCAATTGACGAGCCTGGCTTGAAACAAAGTGAAGAAAACTGCTTTCCCAATGCGATCCGCTTCAAATTCGAATTCAAATTCACCTTCCTTCTAAACCCACAGCCCCGTCACCGTAACGACCAATCATATCTCATCTATCCAGCCATTCATTAGTCTGTGACAGACCGACCCGTCATGTTACAGCAACAGCAATTCAAAAGACAAGCTCCTGTGGGCCCCACTTCTGGCCGCTCCTAACGAATACCCGAGTCTGATCCAACGGCCCAGATCATCTCACAAATTCAAAATCGCCCCTTTTTGCCCGCTTCAAAAGCAACCATTAAAACCCCCCCTGATTTTTCCGATAGTAATTCCCAAATTAATTCCTGATTTTCTCTGTTCGAATTTTTTCGATTGATTCTCTTGCCATTGTTTGAGTGTCGATGGCGAGTGCTGCAGGGGCGAGGAGGTCGACGACGTCGTCTTTGGCGAAGCGCCACGCGTCCTCCGCCGCGTCGGAGAATCTTGGGAAGGTGGCGTCCTCCGCCGCCTCGGCGGCGAAGAAGCGGCCGGCGCTTTCTAATATCACTAACCAGAGGCATGCCTCCGGTTCGCTTAATCCGGGTCGGGCGCATTTGCCCGAATCATCCAAAATTGTACGTGTCAACTTACTTCTTGGTTTTCGGATTTCCCTAATTCAGAATCAGGGGTTTGAAGTGATTTTTTTTTAGTGACGAATTCTGAATTTGTTTTTTGACATGAACCTGCATTTTGATTTCTTCTGCTTGTTTGTACTTTCAAGTGGTACGTGTGGTTATGGGATTTTGAAAATGTGATTTTTTTATTTCGTTTTAAACCCCCTGTGAATTAATTTGGTTTCTGGATTCTGTTATATGATTTTTATGTTTGTACATTGTTTTTATTTTTCTATGGGGAAACCGACTCTCCGATTGAAGTTTTCTTCGACGAGATGATTAGCCTTTTCGAGGGTTTTATTTTCGTGTAAAGAGCAGTTTGATTTTTCTCAATCCGAATAGGGCTTTTTTGCAAAATCAGTCCCTGAATTTAAAAATATGATATCTGCATATATGTATTTGCTTATGCATTTAATCATGACTATGATTTGTGTTGTTGTCTTTGGTTAGATGTAATTAGTTGGACTAAACTTCAATTCTGTAGGTACCGTGTTCGACGAAGATCGTGAGCATTAAAAAGGGATCTTCAACCTCCACAAATGCAAGCTTTTCGGGACCTACTCTGCCTCCAATCGTCTCTTCGAAGCAGAGCACCGTTGCTCCAAGTAGAGCAATTGCTCCACCACCCGTTAATGTTTCGCCCGATAAATCTGATTCGTACTCTGTTTCCATGGACGAATCAATGTCCACTTGTGATTCCTTGAAGAGCCCGGATATTGAATATATGGATAATTCCGAAATTGTTGCAGTTGACTACATTGAACGAAAGGCATCAGACATGCTTTGCATTTCGGACAACATGGATATTTCAGGTTTTGTACCTTTCTTATTATCGTCTGAAGATTACTAAGTTTGTTTTTTGATATCTCTGACACATGAATGAATGACCATTAACCGTATTTATGTACTTGCAGTTGATGTATGCAAGCGAGACTTACTTGCAGCAATCGATTCGGATGTCAAGATTGTTGATGTTGATGAGAATCTAGACGATCCGCAGTTATGTGCCACCATTGCTTGCGATATTTACAAGCACTTGAGAGATTCTGAGGTTTGAATTTTTTTTTTGTTTTTTACGTAATTAAAGCATATACATTTTTTGTTGTGGTTTTAACTATTCGTATATTATTGTTCACTGATTTCTTTTATCCATTTGTTTTTAGGCAAAGAAAAGGCCGGCTACTAACTTCATGGAAAGGGTCCAAAAAGACATCAATGCAAGCATGAGAGCCATTCTCGTTGATTGGCTTGTTGAGGTAACGTTTATCTTTCGTCTTGTCTCGACTAAAACATAACTTTAGTTTTATGCCTGACGACAAATTTGTAAACGACAGGTATCAGAGGAATACAGACTTGTTCCAGACACATTGTATCTGACTGTTAACTACTTAGATCGTTATCTTTCTGGAAACGTGATGGATAGGCAGAGGTTGCAATTGCTCGGTGTTGCTTGCATGATGATTGCATCGTAAGATATTTGGTTCTTTTATTTTCGTTGATTGTCGTATTCTCTCTACTCTCCATATATGATCTCACTTGTTTATGTAACTTTGCAGAAAATATGAAGAGATTTGTGCACCTCAAGTGGAAGAGTTCTGCTACATAACGGATAACACGTACTTCAAGGATGAAGTTCTTGAAATGGAATCTACTGTTTTGAATTACCTGAAATTCGAAATGACAGCACCTACAGCTAAATGTTTCTTGAGGTGATCAATTTAATACATGTTGTATGGTTTGCGAGCGTTGTTTCTTGAGTAAGTTTGTTAATGTATTTGAAATTTTGTCTTGTAGGCGATTCGTTCGTGTTGCACAAGGTGCTAACGAGGCTCCTTTATTGCAATTGGAGTGCTTGGCCAACTACATAGCGGAGCTATCTCTTTTAGAGTACAATATGCTCTGTTTTGCCCCGTCGCTGATAGCAGCTTCGTCGATTTTCTTGGCGAAATTCATTCTTGCCCCTTCAAACAGACCTTGGGTATGATTTGATTATCGAAAATATCGATTAGATATATTCCAAACATGATTCTTTTTTTCTTATGATTATTGTGTACATTGATAATGCAGGACTCTACATTGAGACATTACACCCTTTACCAGCCTTACGATTTACGGGACTGTGTTGTAGCATTGCACGGGCTTTGCTGCAACAGTCAAAGTTCGAATCTGCCTGCAGTCAGGGAGAAATATAGTCAACACAAGGTGAGAGAGAGAGAGAGAGAGCCCTTATCGTTAATTATTACGAAAATTACGAATTTACCGTCTGTCTTTCAAATATTTAAATGGGCTAACATTTTGTTTATTTGTGTGACAGTACAAATTTGTTGCAAAGAAGTACTGCCCACAATCCATACCTGCAGAATACTTCTACAACGTAAGCAGCTAAGTCTCTAGCAACCATGTTCCAATGCTCCGTTGGATGGGCTTTCGATCTGCTGATTGTAGCCGTTGGATCTAACGAATAAAGTAGTAGCATTTCTTGATTGCTTTATTCGTAATAGAGGATCCATGCCAAACCCTAGGCGTGCGAGAGAGAGGGAAAAGCTACTTACATTTGTTGTATGCTGCTTTTCGTTTAACATTTGAGCCAATTTTAGGATCTTGTACGATGCAGTTTCTTTTTTTAGACCTGACAATAATCACTTCATGTATAGCTTCTTTGTTCTCATTTTTCTTTCACTCTACTTATTTTTTCACTTCGGGTCTAACAAACCGGTAATTGAAATGAAAAACGAAAAATCGAAATTGAGAATGAAAATGAACAAAGGGGGAGCTTTTTATTGCATTGATAAACATAAGAGTAATTTTCTATACAATCAAGATTTTGAGCCACACTGCCTTATAGATGATGTCGATGATTCTTGATTAGGGCTAATATTTAGCCAATGGCAATCATCGAACGAACACTTCAATCCACCATTAGGCCATTCGACATTACCCGGTTTCATTGATTTGGGGATCCAAGTTGGGGTCCCGTCTTCGTAAGAGTTGTGGGTCAGTCTTCGGATCCACGACCCGTCCGATTTTATCACGAATATATCACCGTAGGGCTGAAAATGGTGCGGATTCGAAATTGGTTCAGCAGAGACTCCAGCATAATCGGAGGTCAATACAATGTGTTTCCCATCCGGACTAAACCACGGGTGGTTGACCCGCCCGCCCGACCCGCTTTGGATCACCTTTTGGAGCCCCGTTCCATTTGGGTGGATCTTGAACAATTCGAACCCGCCCGAACCCGGATTCTCTCGATCCGATGCAAACGCAATCCACTCGCCATTGGGCGACCAATTAGGCATTGTATCTGACCAAGGACCCTCGGTCAACTGATAAAGCCCGTCTTTTTCTCCGTTCAACGCGTCCATTATGTACAAGTTTTTGTGACCCGTTCGACCCGATCTGAAGACGACCCGTTTTCCGTCGGGCGAGGGCGAGGGGAATGCGTTATTTTCGCCTCCTAGGGTTAGCTTTTTGTGGCTTAGGTCTTCGTCGTCCACGTTGATTGATACGATGTCAACTTTCGTGCTCTCGCTAGCGAATGTGGGCCCCACGCTTGTGTACACCACTCCTTTTCTTTTCCAATCCCATGCAGTTGAAAAGGCGGTTCGGGTGGAAACGACCCGGATATCCGACCCGTTACTATTCATCACGTAGAGACCCGGAAATTTCACATAAGCGATCCGCTCGCCGTCGGGCGAGTACGAAGGGAACGACCCGTCGACTCGGAATAAGGAAACATTCGGCAATGGGCTTCGGACTTTCTCGAGTAGTAAATCATTACTCTCCCCACCACCGCCACCACCCCGACACTTGTGGTACCCGATCAAATTAGAGTCCGGCGACATAAACGGGTTGAAATGGTGGGTATTTGGTGCGATGGGTCGGGTCAATTCGACAAAGTTTTTCGAGTCGACGTCGTATAGCTCTACGTGGCGAAAGTCCGAATCGGGTCTTCTCGTGGCTACAGCTATAAAGCTCTTGTTGGCATTAGAAGCTGCTGGAGTGAACGCGTGTAGACCCGGTGGTGTGACTCTCTGAGTCACAACCGAGTCGGAACCGAGTTCACCCTCTCCGATATTATTAAACGATGCCCTGAAGATACTCCACCACCCATCTTCACATCTACGGTGGAAATACAGAGTAGAATCATCGACCCAGCTCGGCCAACCGCCGTGCTCGATTACTTTGACCCGGTTCGAACCGTCTCGGGTCAAGAACACATAAATATCCGTACCCAGTTCTTCAACATCCCCATCCCAACCCTTTTCCCCGTACGAGGCTACCGCCGTCCAGATTCCCGACGGAGACACGGCGGGGCTGAAATCCGCCACCCCACTCGGCGTCAGCCTCCGTGTTAACCCGGTCGCTAACTCAGTCGAGAAAACAGCAGCCCAACTCGCCCGTGGCTCACCCGGGTCTTCGTGTGTGGAAACGTAAATCAAGCTCCGACCCACTAAACTCGGTCTGTCCTTCATCGAAACCCGCCCGTTTTCCTGCTCGCCACCCACTAAACGAATCTGCAGTTGGTTTGATTTAGATGGAAATGATTCAAGCATGGATCTTGATCCTGTTTTGAGAGGAAGGGTGCCGTATAAAGCATCGAGGTAGATTTGCGACGACCCATTTCGTTCGGTGACGTAAATGAAGTGGGTCGTCGGGTCGGGTTGATCGGGTAGGAGCGGGAAAACGGAGAGAGACGACGACGACGGGAAATAGCCGTTGTAATTGACGGAATTTCCATCGGTCAGACGGATTTCTTCCGGTGAGGCGATGGTGGTAGTAGTAGTAGGGAGAGCGTAGATGTCGAAACCGTAGCTTGATCTTCCCAGGGTGGCAAACGCGATGCTGGTGGCGCCGCCGCTGGTGGCGCCGCCGCTGCCGGCGGTGGACTGGATGAGTGGAAGTGATGACAGTAGGAAATTGAGTAATATAAGGTTGCAAGAAAAAGACTGTCGATTTGGTGTTTTCATTTTATTGATGATTTCTTGAACTGAACTGAACTGAAATTGAGTGTAATGGTTATCCATTCTGGATATGTTTTATCGTCAAGGATTTTAATTCGGTGGTTTGTAATAAAACAAATATATTTGTAAGAAAATAAATATATACAAAATAAACCACAAATTTATACCAAAATTTGATATTTTACAAATATTGCATGGAAGTTTATGTTTACAAAAATTCGGTATGGAGAAATTTCGTTACTGTTTACCGAATCGAAATTTACCGTTCGGTTCGTTAATTACCGAATTATCAAAAGAAATATATAAAATATTTAAAAACTTAATTAATATTTGAATTTTTTGTTTCTTTTTATGATTTTTAGCATTAAAGTAACAAATTGTTATCTAAATATTACTCCCTCATTCTCTTATTATTTGTTACTTTTTTCATTTTTTCATATTTCAAATTATTTGTCATTTTACTATTCCAATGAAAAATTAATTGCAATCTTTCAATGTTGCCCTTCTTACTCATAATTAATTGAAATATAATTAATGGCATAGACATTTTAGTGATTTGCTATACTTTTTTTTATTATCTATGCATATTTATTGAGTTTCTTAATATGTGTGCAACTAACAAAAGTGACAACTATTAAGGAAATAACTATTAAGTGAATGAGGGAATAATATTTAGGGTTAAATACGCATTCCCCTTCAACTATAGAATGGATAATTTGAAATTAAATGAACACTTTTTTCTAGAGTTGGGCAATAGTCTGAGTAAATATTTATAATCGGGCCGGCTATAGCAAATATAAGCCCGTTTGGAATGTTTTTATATTCGGGCCCAAAATCATTTTTCTTGAATGGATTGTTTCAAATTAAATCAACACTTTTTCAAGAGTTGGGCCCGAGCAGATATTTATAATTGGCCCGACTATAGCAATTATAAGCACGTTTGAGATGTTTTTATATTCGGGCCCAAAATCGTAAGCCCACGGCGGCGTATCTGCCCACCACAGCCAGATCGCGACCGCCGCGGCGCGCCCGTGCCCACCACCACCGAGTCAACACCGAGTCTCCGCCACGTGAAAACCGAGTCCCACCACCGATGACCGTACCGTCAATTTCCCACGCCACCTAAAAGAAACTACCACTGTCCGATGAAGAAGACAGGAGTCAACACCAAATAGTCAACGATTCTCTGTCAGTGGTGCAGTGAGCCAGCACCACTGTAGCGGCAAAAAAAATCTCCTGCTTTCCGTTTTTTCCTCTGGTCAAGTTGCAAGAAAACATTTGTTGGGGAATGATTTGATGCGACGCGGAACAGTGGACCCGGGTCAATAATTCCTTTTTTTTCTCCCCGTTTGTTTCCTTTCACAGACAGCCAGAGTTGACTTGTCTCCGGAATTTATAGTCTTTGTAGTGGGGCCCACTTTACTAGCTAATTGGCCCACGTTTTAATCGTTGACTGCTTTCTGACCGTTTAATGTGGACGGAATATTTTGGACTTTTTTGCCCCTGCTGCAAACTTAAAACTTGTAGGTTTGGTAATGGCCAAAATCAAGTAGTATAGATGTAACCCCCTAGATATTAATGTTGATGTTTTTTTATTTTTTTTTTGCCCAATATTTAGATTTAATTATAATCCTATATTGGATGTAATTAATTTTCGATACATTCGATATGCAATTGAGTCGAACGAGTTTTATACTGAACTGAACACGAATCAAAGTTTCGTCTACTGCGTTATTAAATTGAGTGTTGTATGTGTTCTCTCTTACTAACTAAAGTCAGCCGAGCTATAATCATCATCTAATTAGTTATTCAGCCTCTAATTTAGTTGTCAGCTCATGCACAACTTCTTGAACTCAGATTCACGCCTTCTTCCACGCAAACAACTCCTATTACTCATGAATAACGAATAGTCATCAAAATTTATCATTAAGCTTTAAACTAACTTTCAACTAAATCGAACTTTGAGTAATTTGATTTGACTCCGGGCCTAAATCCTAATCAAAGATTGAAGGTATATATATATCATTTGAACAAATTCAATCAAAGGGTTATCATAAGTACTTATGTCTAATAATAGGACAATATTAAAAATAAATACCTCACCTTATTTTTAATTATTAATGTATCGAAACTTAACACGTACAATCGCAACAAAACAAGTTGAATTTGTTTTCATCCATTTATTTAATTAATAAGTAATACGAACTTGAATTATACGTAATCACGATTTTCTTCGCGGCAGGTTTTGAAAATCATAGAACTTCAAGAAGCTTTTTGATTCATTAGGACAACATTAAAAACTGATTAAATATAGTCATTAAGGTAAACAACCTTTGATTTAATAAAAGTCAAAACTTTTGTCTACATCAACCAAAATTCAACGTGACGTAAGCATAAATGCACTTTTTTGATGCATTTAGTCAACTGGGCCTCTCAAAAAAGTCTTTATTTTTCGTCCAATCAAATGAAATTATTGATGTACACGCATTAATTGAATTCTTCGGTTGTCTTCTTTAAGTGAATCAATTAATTTCAGGTAAATACAACAACTATAGACAAAAATTCCTTAATTAAATAACTTAAGGATTAAAATATCATTACAGAAATCATGGCCCGTGACAATACGAATAAAACATAATTAATCTTTTTCTTGTCTAATTATGGGAAATTAAATTTCGAGGTTAGAGAGATAAATATCTCTAATCTCTATTATTGCACCACTAATCTCTGTAAGTGACAGCTTATAAGCCGTGCTGGCTTTTTTTTAATCTAGTAATTTGTGATTGCTTTTATTTATTAAAAAAAAAAATTTAAATAAAATTTGTGCTTGCTTTCTCGTGCTCTTGACATTTGACAAATATATATTCATGCTATTTGACTTGTTCACAAACATTGTGAGTTCACTAATTGAATTAATCAAAAACTTAACACACACAAATAATAACGTTAATTACGAAAATACCCCTCAGCTATGTATTTTTCTTAAAAAAAAATCATTCTTTTAATACGTAAATTTGATAACGTAAGGATTGATGTTTAAGACAATATATAGTTGATGAGTGATTGTAATTATGCAAACATGAACAATTTTTTTTCGTAATTTGACTCTAATGTATGGGGCGGCCGACGTAATTTGCCCTATATTCTATATATTGTTATCCTCTAATACATTTCAAAGGATAAAATTTAGGGTAAATTCCACTTTACCCTCTCGTACTTTGCCTGAGAATCACTTTACCCCATTGTACTTTCAGTTTTATCGATTTACCCCCTTGTACTTATACAATTTCCCAATACAGCCCTTTCCTTCAACTTTTGATAATTTGACTCTGACGCCGTTTGGTCAACTCTGTAAATTACAAAATTGCCACTGCCTATAACGCGTCGTTTCTCCTCCGTCAATATTATCATTTCTTCTTCTCCTACCACTTCCACTTTCAAGATATCCCCAAATTGAACCCCTAACTTAGTAAAAATCAAGACCCAAAAATTGATCGATTCCACCCAGTGCAAAGAAAAAAAAATATATGAATGTGTGAAACTTTCTCTTTTCTAATCTCGAGAATCAAAATTGAAAAAATTCAATATTTACGTCAATATTTTGACTCTTGACCAAATGGCGTCAGAGTCAAAATCAAAAAAAGTTGACGAAGAGGATTGTATTGGGAAATTGTACAAGTACAAGGGGGTAAATCGATGAAATTAAGAAGGGTAAAGTGGTTCTTGGGCAGAGTACAAGGGAGTAAATTGGAATTTACCCTAAAATTTAAATACAACTATTACTCTACATAAAATCATATATGTTTAATTGTACAGTCTCTTAGTTTAATTAATTGCCAAATGAACTAAATATTTTTTTCATATGCAAATGATTGTCAAAAGAAAATGTTGATGCATTCACATTGAAGATAGAACAAAATAAATTGCCTTATCACATATTTCAATATAATTGCCCCCTTGGTTAGTTGAGTGCCCTGTTGAAAATTATTGCATTTTTTGCTCTTTTAGAATGTGACATTTTAAGAACTCGAACGGGCACATATTATCTGACCCTTTTTTCTTCGATAGTGAACGAATCCGCAGCAATTTATATGGGTGCAGTACTGAGAATATCTACATCTCTCGTATAATAGTTTACAAATCAAACGAGAAATGAAAATCACTAATTATGTGTGACAAACTCGGTCTAGCAACTATTGACAGTGATTTTTTTTAAAATTTAAATATTGATATTCATGGAAATTTGATGAATATAGAATTTTGAACAAATAAAAACCAATATTAATTCTTTTTTTCTTTTCTTCCAATTGAAATGACTTGAAAATATCTTGTCACAAGCTTTTAATATTAATTAATTAGCAAAGTATTTCAACGTCAAATTCAGCGACTATTCGCGGCATCTCACCCAATTCAATTTTTGTATACAAAAAAGTGTCACAAAATTTCAACTGCAAAAAGAAATTATTATATATATAATTTTGGTTATGAGGCTTTTTAAGTATTGAAAAACAGCGTGTGGGAAACAAAGAAGAAAATCTACCTAATACTTTTTGCTAAACTTTTGATTTTATTTATTTATTTTATTATTATTATTATTATTTATTTATTGAAGTGATAGTTACTTGACTGAATATGGTCCAATTGATATGGTTTCTAATTCCATTGTAGGCATCATGGTTTATTATAAGTGCTCTTTTCAATTATCCTCCTTGTAACAATTTAATATTTTTAAATAATTGAAATAATATTATATTTATTATCAATGTTTTAGAAGCAAAATACAAATTAAACTATTATATTATCCACTTCATGTGTTGCTTTGATCTCCATATTTCTTTCTTAATCGAATACCATATCTTAATAGAATTTATCAATGTTCTTTTCAACTTTTAGCATGGAACTAAAAATAATGTTCTTCCTTGAATTAAATGTAAATCAAGAGGAATATAATTTTGCTAAAGCATATTTAAGTTTGTCATGTACACGTAGGAGTAGAAATCGGACGGAACGGATCAGAGATAGTATTGTTTCGAAAAAAATACATTTTTTCGGAAGTGAAAACAAGTTCCAATTCCCATTCCAAATAAATTGGAATTAATTCAAAAAATCCGTTATAATTCCATAATGCCTCGTAATTAGTGAAATTTCAGAAAATTTAAAAATTACTTTAATTTATAATTTTCCATTCCAAATTCGTTATAATGGGATTTTTTTTTTAAATCAGTTTTTTTTTCCCAAAAATATAATAAAATTCAAAAGAAAGTTCAACAAAATGAATAAAACAATCGATATGATGGGAACAATACAACGCAACCCAGAGTTTCTTAAAAAAAATGCAAAAAAGAGTTTTTGATACAACTATTTTTTTCTAGGGTTTAGTTTACTTAATATTATGGAATTACAAAATATATCATAAAATTATATTAGAAATAAATTAAATATTTTATATATATATATAGAAAAACAATCAAAATATTCGGAACTAAAATCGGAGTTTTCAATAATTTTATATACAATTCCAATTCTGTTCCAAACGACTTCGAAAAAATCGGAAGTTGGAATGTGAAAAAGGGATCCAAATTCGGATTTTTTCGGATCGAAATCGGCCTTAGTCGGGAATTTTGAACCGATTTGGCGATTTCCACCCCTATATGCAAGAGATGGAGAAACTTGACTAAAAAAGAAATTGATAAAATAACATAATCCCTTCTTTTATTAATAAATAAAAAATAAAAAGATATAATTTATTTTTCTAATTTAATTATATTGGACAAGTGCTTCACTTGTATACATACTTTAGAAGCAAATTAAAACATAAAATTCATTATAAAGATGTAAGTAAAACATTTATAAAAATTGTCACCAAGGAATAATTCTTTGTTCTAATCACCAACTCAAGATAAGAGAGATCAACTTGCATTTTTTCTTCAAATAGTTAAGAATATATACTTCAAATTAAATTCGATAATTGACCATTTAGTCCTTTTCATTATAATGACATCCAAAAGCTTGATCAATTATTGTGTCTTAGTTATCAAGTAGAGAAAATTCTTTCAAAAATTGATAACACCTATAATTAATTTATTTCGTTTTTATTTCTTTATTTAAAAATATTTATCTTCTTTTTTATTTATTTATTCCTAAATATGTAATTAAATAATACTCAAAATTTCAATTAAATAAAATAAAACTATTTTTTTTTCTGTAAAATCTGATTTCCGGCTGCCAACCCATCATGCAAGATATGGATACAAGCCTAACCAAACTTATTTTGCATGCAGATAAATCATACTTCTTGGATAATACTATTTTAATTTTATTATTATTATTTTATTTTGTCTGCTTGAGAATTAGTGACTGCCTATTATTATATTTTAGAGAATAAAATAATATTTTATTATACTTTAGACCGGATCGTGTAAATAATTAAATTTATAGTACATAGGAATATTGTTTTAGGAATAACTTTCTTGTCAGCCTTAATCATGTAATTCACCATCAAATCTGTCTTGATCTTAAATAATACTACTAACAAGTAGGGGGAATATAGTTAATTCATTAATTAATTAATTAATGGCATTTTTTTCACTAACTTATATCTACCAATTATTAATTCCTAATAATTACTTTTAGAATCTTAAGTTATTAGTGGATTGGTCAAACATTAAGGCTTAGTGGTACTAAGTTGATCGTTTTAAAAATGTTTTTTTTTTTTTTTTATTTATTTAATTTCCAAGACTTGAGGCTGTAAGAAAAAGGTGCTTATCACTTTCAAATGTATTTTTTTCATTTTTCACACATGCACCCAATGTACTTTGATGTAATTATTTATACTAAGAAAGTTGATGCTCTTTCATCGACATGATATATATTATTTTTTAGAAAAAAAGTTAATTAAAATTATTGTCCCGCATGAGATGATGATCTAACGGTTGGAACAAATGAGCATATGTCAACTGACTCGGACTCGAATCATGTTATCAACGGTCGATAGATCGAGCTTATTGCATATAGTTAGTCTAACGTGGTTTACAATCTCGTATGGTTTGCATTATACGAGTATGTAACAATAAAAGATACGTGTTGATCAATATTTAAAAGTAAGGCAAATTAATTACGGCAACCCCCTAGAGGTACGACCAAATTATGAGAAAACCCATCTTGTTTAGGTAATTACATCCACCCCATCCTTTTAAAATTTTTACATAAAATTTATGTAATTCGGTTATTTACCGAACCAAATCGTATATTCAGTTCGGTAAACAGTATAAAATGTAGGCGTACTGAAATTTCGGTTCGCTTTTACCGATTTAACATCCCTAAATTTACCTATGGAGGAGTATGTTTGTAAGATTATACATAGATGAGTACGTAGCTGTAATTATCCAAACATGAGGCAGATTTTCGTAATTTAACCATAACTCAGGGGTGGCCGTAATTTGTCCTTAAGAGTAATAAGTAACCATTCTTTCCTCGGATTTTGGAAACCTAGCAAGAAGACACATAGAATAATAAATGTTCAAGAAAGACAATTACTTAGCTAAAGAAATTAAAAGCATCACCATTTTCGGACCAATATTCTAAGCCCACAATAAATAAAATGTTTGACAATAATAACAATGAATATGATAGATATATCTCCCAAATTATTTTCCTATAATTAATTAATTAATTAATTAATGCAATAATATATATAAAATACAAGAAGAACCATATTCGTTTATTTGTTGATCAAAAGGGATGGCGGAGAAGCCGTTGCGTGCAAATTATTACTATTCAAAGGTTCTCAATAAAAGACACCCCTCATTTATTTAATATTTATCTTTTCACCCCACTTTTCTCAACATTATATATATCTATATATATATACATGTATATATAGCTACAAGTTCATCAAAGAGTGGCAATTACAATACAAAAACCCATTTTTGTTTATTCAGAGAGCAACAAGTTCACTAAAATGACAGTAAGCAAAACAAACCCTTTATAATTCTTGTTATTGTTTCTTTCTTCTTGCATTAATTAATTATTAATTAATATTGTTTGTTCTGAAATTTCAATGAGTTGTCCTAAAACCGACAACTTTTATACAACTATAGTTTTGTATGCATATATAGGCCATAGCCCATTTATTAGAATTTAGAACTGTCCCAACTCATTTTATTTTTTCAATTATATATATTCATTTTTTTCAAAATAAAAAATAAAAATTGCAATTTTGCTCATTTTCTATGGGTTTTACTCTTGGATTCCAAGAATCTTGCATTTGCCAATTAAGTGAATTTGACACGTGCAAGACTACGTTTCATGTAACTATTAGGTGCTTTAAATATTTTATTTCAATACTATAGTACTATTTTTTGAAATTTCTTTAGAAATTGTTTAAAATAGAAATTGCGATGTTTTTACGTATCAAATTGAAGTCAAATAAATACTCCATCTGCTCCATAATAACTATCTCTTTTTAAAAATATTTTTGTTCCATATTATCTGTCACTTTATATTTTCAATACTGCATTAAATGCATTTTTTCCTGTTTTAACCTTATTAAATCAACTATAAGTATTAACTCTCTCTTATCACATCATTAAATAATCAAGGTTATTTTAGTCTTTCTAATATATTTTACCTAAAATCAAGACATATTTATTGAGCTTCTTAATCCTTGTACAAAGCCAAAAACGACACTTAATAGGGAACGGAGGGAGTAATATTTAGGCGGTGTGGGGTAACAAAAAAAATTAAACGTTGACAAAACGCGTCTTTTTGGTGTCGTTTTGTAGCCTACCATTTTAATTATTATTTTTTAAATACACTTTCTCTTCCTATATATACCCCCTACTGCCCACATTCATCTGCAACTGCAAATTCATATTTATTACAAAGAAGAAAGAAAAAAATCCATTCGGATTTAATTATTTGCAACAAATTCTTGAAAAGCGTGATTTCTACGTGCGCTTTTTCTGCAACTTGTTTTTTTTTCTCTTTTTCCCAGCCAGCATTCATTCAACACTTATTGCATAGATTTCTGTACTGTACTATCTCTAATTCTCGGATTTTTGTCTGAATTTTTTAAAAATTAAAAAAAAAAAAGATGAGTGAGAGTGCAGCTGGAACTCGGCACCAAGTTTTCGATGTTTCAGTCAATATGCCTTCTCAGACCGGCGGCTCCAAATGCTACGACGACGACGGCCGGCTCAAAAGAACTGGTAATAATAATATTTTTTTTTTCTAAAATTTGTTAGAAATTTGAGAGATTTTAATTTAAATTAGTTTTGATTTTTATTTTTTATTTTTTTTATTATTTTGGTAGGAACTGTGTGGACTGCAAGTGCACATATTATAACAGCTGTAATCGGCTCGGGAGTTTTATCATTGGCTTGGGCGACGGCTCAGCTCGGCTGGGTAGCCGGGCCAACTATGCTGTTCTTGTTCTCTTTCGTCACTTACTACACTTCCTCTCTGCTTGCCACGTGTTACCGGACCGGCGACCCCGACACCGGCAAGAGAAACTACACTTACATGGATGCTGTTAGAGCCAACTTAGGTATGCTTTCTTGATTTTTCTTTCATTGTAATAAAATGAGTGAAATACCGATTTTACCCTTGACCCTAATTTAATTATTTTTTCAGGTGGTTTCCAGGTGAAAGTGTGCGGGGCAATTCAGTACATGAATCTGTTCGGAGTTGCAATTGGTTACACCATAGCTGCATCAATAAGCTTGATGTGAGTTCTGAGTTCGAGTTCGAGTTTTTTATTATTATTTTTTTAATTACTATTATTAATTATTAATTGAAAAAAAAAACAGGGCAATAGAGAGGTCAAATTGCTTCCACTCAAAAGGAGACAACAGCCCGTGCAGAGTATCGAGCAATCCGTACATGATAGCATTTGGGGTAGTGGAAATAGTATTTTCACAAATACCAGATTTTGATCAGATTTCTTGGCTTTCTATGTTGGCTGCTGTTATGTCTTTCACTTACTCCTCCATTGGTTTAGGCCTCGGTGTTGCCAAAGTTGCAGGTAATAATTATTAATTTAATATTTAAATATTTCATAATAATAATTAAAAAAAAAAATCACTTTTTTTTGTTCTTAGTAATTTTTGAAGTATTTTACCAACAGGGTTTTCTTTTTTCTAATTTAATTTTTGTGGTTACAGAGTTTTAAAATATTCTTGATTTTTGTAAGTATTTTAACATTAGGGCTTTTTACATCATTATTAAAAGAAAAGATCAATTTTTTTTTCTTGCTAACTAAAGATTCTTGAATTTTTTCAAGAATTTTAACAAGAAGGGTATTTTTTTTTTTAAATTCCCAAATTAATTATTGTTACATAATTAAAATATAATCAAAATTCTAACTTAATATTCTTGATTTTCTAAGTATTTTAACAAGAGGGTTTTTTTTTCCCTTACAAATTTATTGAATTGTGGTGACATAATTTTTTTTAAAAGATCATTTTTTTTTCCTTTCTAACTAAATATTCTTGATTTTTTTAAAGTATTTTAAGAGGGATATTTTTTTTTATTTTTTTTTATTTATAACTAATTTGGTAATTTATTGAATTTTACAGAGAATGGAAAAATAAGGGGAAGTATGACTGGAATAAGCATAGGCACAGTAACCGGAACAACTAGAGTAACCGAAACTCAAAAGATATGGAGAAGCTTCCAAGCTCTTGGCGCCATTGCTTTTGCTTATTCTTACTCCCTTATTCTTATTGAAATTCAGGTACAATAATAAATATTTATTTTTCTTAATTTTTAATAAAGATTGAGTTTTTATTTATTTAATTAATCAAAAAAAAAATTAATAATGCAGGACACAATAAAATCCCCACCATCAGAACACAAGACAATGAAAAAAGCCACACTCCTAAGTGTAATAGTCACCACAATCTTCTACATGTTTTGCGGCTGCTTCGGGTACGCCGCCTTCGGGGATTTATCCCCCGGAAACCTCCTCACGGGATTCGGCTTCTTCAATCCGTACTGGCTTCTCGACATCGCGAACGCCGCGATAGTCATCCACCTCATCGGTGCATACCAAGTCTACTGCCAGCCCTTATTCGCCTTCGTCGAGAAAACCTCGGCCCATTACTTCCCTAATAGCAAATTCATTACTAAAGAAATCTCGATCCCGATCCCGGGATTTAACCGGTTGTTGAAGCTCAATTTGTTCCGCCTCGTATGGAGGACTATCTTCGTGATAGTCACGACGGTTATTTCGATGCTGATGCCGTTTTTCAACGACGTCGTGGGGATCTTGGGGGCGTTCGGGTTTTGGCCGTTGACCGTTTATTTCCCGGTCGAGATGTATATCGTGCAGATGAGGATCCCGAAGTGGAGCCCAAGGTGGATATGCTTGCAGATACTTAGTATGGCTTGTTTGATCATATCGATTGCCGCCGGTGTCGGATCTTTCGCCGGAGTTGTTACCGATCTCAAGGTGTACAAGCCTTTCAAGACTAGCTACTAAATTACTATCTTGAATTAAAATTTGGTTTAATATGCTTTTTTTTTTTCAAGAAAATAGGGTTTTGATTTTTACTCAATATTCATAAAAGGGTTGGGGAAAAAAAAGGGTTTATCATGTATGACTATGACACTTATCTATGTATGTATCAAATGTGGTATTCAAGAATCATATATTCCATAATTTTCCAATTTAAGTTTGAATCTATTTCTCATTTAGACATAATTACTATTATGTTAATTGTCTTTTGGATCACCTAATTAGGCACTCATTGTTCCCAATTTAATTTACGTTAAGAATCTCAATAATTAGTCTTTAGTTTCGATACCAAAATTCAAAATTACTCTTTTCTCTCTCTACACAATGATAAAAATAGTTGTGAATATATACTCCATCATTTTCATAATATCAGTCATTATTTGAATAATTTTTGTGTTTCATATTATCTGTCAATTTAGAATTTCAATGTTGCATTAATTACGTGTTTTTCAATTCTGCTCTTATTAACTTTTTGCATTAATTAATAAATAAGGGTATTTTAGTCTAACAATATATATTTTCCTAAAATCAAGATATATTTATTAAGTTTCTTAAGATTTGTGCGAATATAAAAAACAGCACCTATTTATGAACGAAAGAAGTAAGAGTTAGATAATTAGTAGAATAATGTACTTATTTAATTTGTGTTGTCTTTTAGTACCCCGTGATGCTTGAATTGATGCATTTATTAAGGAGTAAATAAAATGATGAATATAAATGCCAAGACAAGAGACATGTTCATGGAAACAAACAAACAAACAAAAGATATAAATTTGTGTGTTGGAATCCAATAATTGAAGTAGTTGGTTACATATTCTTTACTTGTGTGGAAGAATGATATGAACAATTTGATCTACATTGGTTGCAATAATTGACAAGTGGTTAGAAAAAACTAGAATCCCCATAAAAGAGTTTCTTGAAAATTAGCAATTGTCACAAAATAGTAATTTCACACTATTCACCAATTCACAAGAAAAAAACCCTTCATTTTTTCGTAATTACATCCACCTCCTTGAAATTTGTAGATTTCTTACATTAACACTCTGTTGTAAGAAATTTATGAAATGGGGGGTTTTCTTGTAAATTTTCAAATGATTAGGGGTTTCTCAAACCGCAGGGGTCGGGATGTAAATTCTAAAAAACGAGAGGTTTTCTTGTAAATTCAACTTTAATTCAGGGAGGTGGTTGTAATTTTAGAAAAATGAAATGGATGGATGGATGAGATTTGCTATCTTAAAAAAGACGAAGAATCCAACAAAGTGAATTAGGACCATTAAATCACAAATTTATCATCATTAAATAGATTTGAGGTTTACTGTAGAGAATCTTGTCTTAATGTACTGTCCATTCTTATTAAAGTTCTTTGTACTATACTACTATTGCATCATTTGGTGGATCTTTTTTATTATTTATTATTTATTATTTTTTTTTAATTTTTTTTTTAATTTTTTTTTCTGTTATATAAAAGTTAAAATGTCTAATTTAGGGAAAAATTAAGCACATGTTTGGATAAGGTATGGCTTCATAGGCTGCCCATTATGTAGAAAATAATAAAATATTTTTTTATATATATTTAGAGTTTTGGTCACCTGCAAAATGATAACTGCAAAAATATTAATAATCATATCCATATCTCTGAGCTCAGGCTTAAACATATTGAATGCTTTAGAAAAAATCCACTCAATCTTGAAAAAGTAATTAAATAAAATGGGAATTTAAATTATTTAATAATATAATGCTCACGCTCACAAATAAGAATGTGATTTGTGTGTTCTATTTTGAAATTATCTACACACGAAAAAATAAAAATAAAAATCTAATTTGGCATAAAGTTAATATTAATGTTTATCTCTACCACATGCTAGCATGAAATAAAGTGTATATTTTATTATGAGATTAAATTCTGAGCGGATCGATATTTAATATAAATCGGACTCCAGTATTGTTTTAACCGGGAGCAATCTTAACAACTAACTCTCAACAGTTTTCCCATTCACATTAATTATACCCCACCCTAATAAGGGCTAGATCGCCCTCGGATTACGAGTTCACCTATGCCGTTTGTGATGTGTTCCCCATCTAGCAGAACGGCTTAACAAATTTCAACATCACTTTCCAAGAGATGAAAGGGCGGAGGTATAAATTTTTTTTAAGGCACAA
>NW_012193492.1:210535-238208 GCF_000504015.1 Erythranthe guttata | reverse complement strand
CTATTATAATTAGGGTTAGACGGGTTACGGGTTATGCTGGGGTTTTCTTTTTTCTTTTTTCTGTTTCTTTTTTTTTCAATTATTAGAATCTTAATTATATTTTTATTTAAACTATCCGCGTGTCAATCATTCTATGGCATCCGATAGCGTGATTTATTAAGAGTTATGACTTAAGAGTGCCACATGTCAAAAGATTAGTGGAATCCGATTTATATTAAATATCGGCTGATCCGCTCAGAATTTAATCTCTAGATATAATGATACACGCACGTGTCATTGAGATTTTCTTTTTGTATGATAATTCAAAAAATTAATAACAAAAAAAAAAAAAAAAAGCAAGTCACTCATCTTTCATGTGCGCATGTATCTAAAGCGGCGGCGGCGGCCGTCTCTACGGCGGTGGAAGGCGGCGGAGGCAAGGCTCCACTACTTGATGCAGTTAAAGAAGTAATTTTTAATTATAAATTTGAACCCAGTTTGTTAATTGGATACATAATGGGTGAGTGGTTTTGGTGTCCTACTAATGATATAAATGGAAATTAAATATTTGTTTTCTTCTTTACTTTTTATTTTAGAAAATAATGATATTGTGTTACCAAGATAGATTAGTTAATTATGTGATAATGGGACCCCTCCAAGATTGTGGGAATTATGAGTACTAATTATAACTCGTCATGAATATGTTAATCAGTCCCGCAAATAATGATCTAGCAATTGGAGCAAGTGATCTAGTGTTAGTTGACCAAAGTTCGAATTCACATATCAACCTTCAATAGATCGAACTTATCATACATAGTTAACTTAATGTGTAATTTACGATTGCACAATTATGTGAAAAGTGAAAACGTTTCTTATTAATTCAATGATTATAAGTTGACTTGGGTCAACTTTTTAATAATTTACAATAAGGCCTAGCGAGCCAGAATATTTCGGGTTTTCATAGACCAGGCCCATTACAACATATATCAAGAACTTGCATTTTTCTTTTTTCTTTTCTTTTTTTTTTTCTTTTTGAAGTATAATTAAGAACTTTCATTTGACTATAGTACAAACTTTATTAAATCCAATTACAATTAGGGACAAAAATAATCACTTATTAGTTATTTCCACACAATATATCAACAATATGAAATTAAGATATGTCTATTTAATGAATTACATAGGGATGACAATGGGTACGGGTTTGGCGGGTCTTGGACCCGGAATCAACCCGTATGGGGCGAGTTTGGGTCAGCTAAATGGTTTGGGTCGGGTAATGGGTTTAAGTTTCTAGAACTGGATGGTTCTGGGTCGGGTTACGGGTCTTATTGGAACCGACCCAGAACTAACCCGTATATATATATATATATATAAAATATAAGTTCGGGTTTCATTTATCAAACTATCAATTTCCATCTTGTCTATTCTCATTTACCTATTTTCACTGTTTTATTTTTTGAATCTCATTTCTCGTGAGTAATATATATCACTTGTTGGCCACCGCTAATTATCTTGCATTTTGAATTTTACTTATTATCGAAGTTAAATATAATTAATCGTAATTTTATTGTTCATGTTATGTCACTTGTAGAGATTTTTTAAAATATTATATTTTAGTATTGAAATTATTTCGTAAAAATATACAAGCAAAATGTTATGAAAGTTAAAAAATATTAATTTTTTTGTATGTTAAAGGGTCTAGCGGGTCAGAACCATTTAGTTAGGGTCTGGGTTGGGGCGGGTCTGGGTCTAAACTAAAGCAGATTGGAGCGGGTCTTGGGTTTATATATTTTTCGTGTGTCGGGTCTTGGGTTTAGACAAACCCGGCCCAGAACCGACCCGTTGTCATCCCTAGAATTACACGAAAATATGTCGATTGTATGTCGTTTAAGGTTTCTACACAAGTACAAATATTGACAAACTAATAAGTATGCACGCATTTCAAAGAAAATGTCAAAATGCACATAATGAACTAAACTCCCGTTTCTTATCATTTATCTCTAACAATTCTCTCACTCCATTAAATAGGAGGAGAGGGTAAAATTGAGAAAAAAAATAATAAATGCATCATTGGAACTCTAAAGTTACAGAAAATACGAAGATAAAAAAAAAATTGAACTCCAAAGAAACAAGTTAGTTAGAAGGGAGGGTGTAATCACTTATTTGTAGATAGCAAATTAATTATATTACACCGCACACTAAAAACAACTTTCTCGTCTTCTTGGCCAACGCTTCGGCAATCGGTTTTCTTATGTACAAAGAATTCATCTGAGTTCCTCTCTGCTGAATTTGTTCCAGGCTTCCTATTAGTGAAACAAGTTATTCCATGTGAAAATTTGAAGTTAGCATCAAAACAATTTCAAAGGGTCGAAGTTAATAATTTCATTAGTAACATTAGGGGTAGAGTCGTCATTTTGTAATGTTAAGTTCGAAAAGATTACAGATAAGAACTGAAGACAAAAGTGTACCTTGAGAAGATCAAAAACCTTTTCCGCAATGTATTTCTGCTGCAGATTAGCTCCTTTTTGTTGAACTTTGTCTGGATGGACGTATAACGTGGCCTTCTTATAAACCTTCTTCACCGAATCGGAAGTGATCAAATCTGTCGGTGAAACCGGGCGCCAATTGCATTCAGGCCACAACACCTGCAACATCATTCCCGATTATTGATAAGTTCAGACATAACATAGTACATATCGAATGTCCGCCAATTACGGAACAGGAAAATTAGACCCTGCAGAAACACACCTGTTGTAACGAGGATAGTAAGGCACGTAGGTTGCCTTCTTTTCCGGCAGCCCAACTCTTTATGTCTCTGTCCAGAGTTTCCGCAAGCCTCTGAAATGGTTTAGATCACGCAAATAAGAAAAAATATTTTAAATAAAATAAAATTCTAGAAAATTTATATAAAAGCGTCTCAGTGCAATTTCTTAAGATTTTTCGGAGTCTTACGTGTTTCTCTTCCTGCTCTTGCTGGCTCTGAAGATCACGTTGATTCTTTTCAGCAAGTGCTTCGGCCTGGAAACAGGTGAATATAAATATTAAATCGATCACATAGAATATAATTATTGAGTTCCGTGCAATCACAAAAGATACAGAGGACTAATTGTTTAACCGTCGGTATTTTCTGTAAGATTGCTAAAAAAAGATGCATTGCCAAATGAAACTCAGTGCTAAATAAACATACCACACGAGCATTTGTTCTAATATGACGATTTAGCCTAGCTCTTCGTCTTTCTTCAGATTCCCCCTTAATTTCACGAAATTCTTCAGACAAAGTAGTAACATCTGCAAGCATGGAATTGTTAAGAAACTTATGCATAGTGTAAATTACATCGATATTGGATCTGAGGGCATCCCTACAGATCCCATGGAATTTATTACGATAAAGTATTAATATGTAATACATAAACCAATCAACAGTGATTTATGAGAAGCTTCTGAAATAAACTGAGTGCCAATCATACGTAATACTCTGGTAAAGATTGTTTAATTACGAGATAGTATCAGTACCCCGAAAGAGTGCACTGTAGTCCTCACCAATATTTGTTGCAGGAGAAGTCTTCTTTTCTTCATCAAATTGCGAATCCTGGACACCGAATAATAACAAAAATCAATCTAACTAGCGAATAAACATCAGTATATATAAAAGTCATTTCTCAGATTTATTTATCGACCTGCTTTGTATAAGTTGGTCTCGTGCTAACATCAAAAAGTTTGTCCAGATCATCAACATTCTGAAATCCGTTTGAATCTAAACCTGCACTTGGCTTGTTAGTTACGGTCTTTTTTCCATCAGTTCTTGAATCCCTACCCATGATGAAATCATCAAGTTCCTCAAACGAAGATTGAATCGAGTCTTTTTCCGCTACTTGTTCTGAGGGACGAGGAAATATAGATGGTTCAAAAACGAAAAAAGGATCATCTTCCAAGGTCGACCTTGGCTTAACTGAAGGGCCGTTTGACTCTGGCGAGAGGTCAACCTTTGATTCTACTCTGCTAAAAATAATATAAAAGGAAGACCGTGTTTAAACAGAGAGAGATAAATAACGGGAAAAGAAACACTACACGTAAGTGAAGAATATAGCCCCTCGTACGCATCATGCAAAATAACATGTGTATAATAACTCAATTCTCCTTTCTAATTTCATCATTTTTTTAGCTGATTAGGTGCATAATAACTCAATTCTCTACCACACACCAATAACGAACACCGACATGAAACAGAGCAACATCATAGTATTTAGGTAGCATCAATTAAACAAACCGTAAACATGCATTAAACGCCTTGATAATTTCATGACACTTGAATATTCACCTAGTACTAACAAGAATGAATGATAATCCACACACCATATACACAAATAAACAAATCAACCAACAGAAAATCAGATATACGTTCATAAAAAATAAAATAAAAATCCAAGTATTTACGACACATACCCTACATTCGAAGGGGTATCGACTTCGAAGACTTCGAACCCCGGTATTAGATCCTCGAAAACAGGCCTCTTATCATCACCAGAATCAGTCTGCTTCAACTGTGGCCCAAACAAATCATCATTCTTCCTATGAACCGAGTTATTAAAAACGGTTTCCAAATCGATTTCCCTATATTGATTTGAAGCCGGAACGGGCCCACAAAAAACATCATCTTCGCCCAATAAATTTAGGGATTGCTCTGTTTTTCCATTGATCTTACAATTAGGCCTGAAAATTACATCCAGCTCGTCGACGGGTAAGAGAGAGGGATAATTCAACGGCGGCGGCGGCGGCGGCGCGTGGATCGGCCTATCGGCGGAGGAATTGGATTTCGGTTTAGCTTTTAATTCCACCATGGGAACAGATTTCGCTAGGGCTTTGAATCCCATACTCTCCACTAAAACTCCAAATTCATCCATTTCCTTCAAACGTACGTCGAAATTCAGCTACAGGAAATATTATACCTAACGAAGGGTATCAGTTATCACGTTGGTGCGTGCGTTTCACGGTGGCGATGAAGAGAAATGAGCGGCAAAAGTTTGCGGTGAAGAAAAAGAAAACAGAAAGAAAAAAAATAAAATAATATATATAAAATTAATTGACGAAGAAAAGAATAATTTGCTAAACAGATCAGGCCCAGGTATTATTTGGGCCTAATTGTATCCCGTAGGCCCGTCTACCGGCTAACGGGTGGGGGCCCACCCGCCCACCAATACTTTAAATATTATTATTTGATATTTTATTAGTATATACAAAAACAAGGGTAAATTTCACTTTCCCCTTGTAATTAGGCTCGATATCACTTTACCGCCTCCTACTCTCGATTGTATCGATTTGCCCCCTATACTTGAAATATTGTCTCAATGTGTGCATCTTCGTTAGTTTTCAGACCTTTGACATTAACATCGTTTGATATAAGTCTGAAAATTAAAAAAACCACCCCGCCCAGTTTAAATAATTATTAAAAATATAAAAAATAAATTGTGGTTGACGTCGTGTACTGTTTTATTATTGTCTTGATGTTTTTATTTTTTTTAATTGTTTCTTTAATAATTATTTAGACATGAAGAGGTGATGTTTTCGTAATTTAAGAGCTTATATCGAATGGTGTTAAAGCTAAATGTCTGACAACTAGCAGTTAGGGCTACATTGAAATAATTTTTCAAGTATAGAAGGGCAAATCGATATAATTGAGAGTAGAAGAGGGTAAAATGAGTAGTAAAGTGGAATTTACGTACAAACAAATTATGATGTAATATATTAAATTATCAGGGTCTTTCTAGGGTGAGATCCCATGTTCTAAACTTTTATGAGATACCCCATTTATATTGCGCCACGTGTCCCTGCCAAAAAATCCAATTTTTCCTCATTTATGTATTGTCGTAAATACCCTTCGTATAATTAATATTTTCAAAAAATCGGCCATTATATATTATTAATGTAATGTCAATTTTACCCTCTATATTTTTAATGCAATTTTAAATATATATTTATTGTTGAATTAAAATTTATAATGTCAATTATATCATTATTCGTAAAAATCATTAAACCACCCATCCAAAATTGCGTCAACCTGAATTCGAACTCGTGACCATCTAAAAACACACAAGAATACTTACCATTAAGACACAACACATAATCAACAATAAACTAACAATACGGATATATATCACAAAGCTACAATTTATAATGGTTATAAAACTTATATAAATAATGTTAAATAAATTATTAATTCTCATATAATTATTATAATTATATATTAAAAAATCCCATACTAACAAATCTTTATATAATATAATTTAAAAATCTAAGGAAATGTTGTTCAACTCGTGTAATTTAAAAATGAGTTTCGAAAGAATTTGAAGTTTGAATTGAATCGTAAATTGGAAGATTTAATTAAATCGTAATATTTGAATCAATTAAACTCGTGTGTTTTCAATTCAAAAACAATATTCAAAGATTTGATCGATTAAGCTCAACTCATTTCAATTCGTATACAATATTCAAATATTTGAATCGGTTAAACTCAATAATTTACAATAGCGTATTAATCAATTTGTGTATAGTTAAAGTTTAGTAACATTTTTTTTATTGAATTTTATCATAAAAAATAATAAAATTTAATTCGTAAAAATCGTAAGATTTAATCGGTTCATGGTTAGATTAAATCTTACGATTTACGATATGATTTTTACGATTTTACGAATTAAATTATTATTTTGTTGTTAAAATTGAATTAAAAGGATAGTAGACTTTAATTATAAATAGTTAACTCGATTAATACGTTCTTGTCAGTGGTTGAACTTAATCGATTCAAATTTCTGAATAATATTTACAAATTAAAAGGATTTGCGCTTAATTGATTCAAATCATACGCTTTAATTAATCTTATGATTTGATTCTTGCGTAATTTAGGAATTATTTTTTTATGATAAAATTGAATTAAAAATGTATTACACTTTAATTAATAATAGTTAATTTGATTAAGACGTTCTTGTCAATAGTTGAGCGCGCTAATGAATCGATTCAAATATTTGAATAATTTTTACGAATTGAAAGGACTTGAGCTTAATTGGTTCAAATATTACGCTTTGATAAAATATTATGATTTACGATTAGGTTCTTACATGTGTTAGGAATTAAATTTACTATTTTTATGACAAAATTGAATTAAAAAGATATTAGACATTACTTATAAATAGTTAAATTAATTATGTAACATGTTATGTCAATAGTTAAGCAACCGATTAAAATATTTGAATAATGTTTACTAATTGAAAGGATTTGTACTTCATCGATTCAAATCTTACTAGTTGATTAAATTAAATATTAAAAGAAAATTCACAATATAGTATTTGTAGTATATAATTTTATTTTAAAGTAAGAAAACTACTAATTGGAATGAGTTATAATTTTTTCTTTATATTTTTAAAACTTTATTTTATTAAATTTGTTAATAATTTATTTAATATCATTTAATAATAATGAATGTTGTAATTAATATTTGAATTAACAGTATTTATACAATTATGGTTAAATATATTATAATAAGTTAATGTCCTTGGATGGTTAGGAGTGATAAATGTATTAAGAGGTCACAAGTTCTATTCTTAATGAATGCATTTTTTTCGATTATTTATCAAATAAATCTCGGTCACAATGAATTTAAATTAATTATTTAATTAAAATATAGTAGGGGGTAGATTAGACAATTCAATGTTAATCAATTTTATATTAATTTAATAAAAAAAATAATCGAAGGATAATTTGGTAAAGTACTTCATTTTTTAGAACATAAGCCATGTTATTTTCCTAGGGTCCAGATTTAATCTTAGAAAATTAATGGTGATTAATGCATATCTCAGACCCAAATTATCAATATATATTTTTCTATTATAAATAAATTATTGGGGTTAGCTAGAAAGGTGACTAAATATAGGAAAAATATATGAACATGGAAGCCAGCTATACCAATCAGTTCATTAGCCTTATCCTCTTGGTCCCGAATATGACAACTAAAAACATTAAACAAAACAAATCAATTAATTCAAAAATTAAATCAAAGAGCAATAATTCTTTCTTAATTATTTACTGTCTTGATAAATAATAATAATAAATAAATAAATAATAATAATAATAATATATCCCTACCGACGGATTTTGACCAGAAAGTAGCAGACAAAACTTGAACTTAAAACTTTAAACTCTTCAGTCACAATCTCAACTTGCTTTTATTTTGACCCACACACACCCGCCATTGTTGATGCTGACCCATTAACTTCTTCATCTTCAAAAACAACAACCTTAAAAAAAAAAAGAATGTCTTAATTCGAACCACAATTCACAGTTTACACAGAAGATGAACACCTCCCATTTTCTTACCCCCTTCATCTTCTTCTTCTTCTTCTTCACCACACATTTTCACACCAACGCTGAAGCAGCTAATTCTTCATGCCCGATCAACTTCGACTACGTGACAACCTTCCCATGGGACACTTCCTTATGCCACGCGCCGCCGCGTCCCGGCTGCTGCCAAACGCTCCGCAGCGTCTTCGGCATGGGGTTGGCGATCTACCTCAACAGAACCTCCAACTTCTACCTCCCCGATTCCAACACTTCGTCTTCCTGCATGTCGGATTTCCATGAGAAGCTTCTGTCAATGTCGATTTCCGTTCCGTTTTACCCCGCCTGCTACGACACAAACTTCTTCGTCAACAATCCGCTCACCAGCTGCGCCGGGATCCGTACTGTAGACGATTGGACCAGAATCGTCGATCCGTACATCCAACTCGAATCCGTCTGCAATGGGGATCTCACCCGGTTGACCCAGTGCAGTATGTGTAGGGATGCGGGCTTGCGAATCAACTCCTACCTCGTTTCGTTGCACCCCAACTCCACAAAATGCTTCTTCTTCGCCGTGTTCTACGCCGCCGCCATTGCCAACGAATTCGGGCCGGAAGATCGGAGAATTTCTTCCTGCGTATTAGCCATTCCGATGCTGCCTATCTCAACCGACGACAGAAAACCAAATCACAGAGCTCGAAATTTGATTGTAGGGTTATTGGGTGGTCTCACAGGTTTATGCACGGCAGGTGTTTGTTTTATTGCCTACAAGAAGTACACCAAGAAGAAAAAACAAGATTTACTCCACCAAAAATACGTTCTTTCGGTTCAATCGAGGGTGGTTCTGCCCAACACGGGATCGAAATGGTTCCAAGTATCCGAATTAGAGCAAGCCACAAATGGATTCTCCGAAAAAAACATCATCGGACGAGGCGGATTCGGAGTTGTCTACAAAGGCACACTCTCCGACGGAACCGAAGTTGCTGTCAAGCAAATTCTTGACATGGATTCCAAATGCGACGACGAATTCACAAACGAGGCGGAAATCATAAGCAAGATTCGACACAGGAATCTCCTTGCTCTGAGGGGATTCTGCGTCACGAGCGAAAGTTTCAAGGGTAAAAGGAGATATTTAGTTTACGATTACATGCCGAACGGTAATTTAGACGATCACATCTTCAATGCAAGAGAGCATCTGTCTTGGCCTCAACGCAAGAACATAATTCTTGATATCGCAAAAGGGCTCGGTTACCTACATTACGGAATCAAACCCTCGATTTTTCACCGCGATATTAAGTCAACAAACATTCTCTTGGACTCGGAAATGAAAGCAAGGGTTGCAGATTTCGGCTTAGCCAAACAGACCTCAGAGGGGCAATCCCATCTCACCACCAGAGTCGCCGGAACTTACGGTTATCTTGCGCCGGAATATGCTCTCTACGGTCAGTTGACAGAGAAGAGCGATGTGTACAGCTTCGGAATTGTGATACTCGAGATCATGAGTGGTAGAAGGGTTCTCGTCGGTTCATCTGAGCCGTCGAAAATTTTGATCACGGATTGGGCTTGGGAGCTCGTGAAATCCGGGCGAGTCGAGGAGATTTTTCACGGGTCGATAAGGGATGTTGGGCCCAAGGCGGTGATGGAGAGGTTTGTGAGAGTTGGGATCCTGTGCGCGCACGTTATGGTGGGCCTTCGGCCGACGGTTGCTGATGCGTTGAAGATGCTTGAAGGTGATGTTGATATTCCGAGATTGCCTGATCGGCCTTTGCCTCTCAGCCACGAGATCTTGCAAGAGACTTCTTTTACGTACAGCACGTTTACGAGCCAAGAATCGGGAGGTAAATCGAGCATTGGCAGTTCGTGAAAAAAAAAATAGATTCGAAAACTGTAAATTAGATTCGAAGTTTGTTTGCAAATTCAAATTCAAATTCATGGATATATATATTGACTGAGTCTTGTGTTTCAAATGTCAATATCCTATATTCCTATTTGATAACTTTTTTCTTTTTGTGGATTACAAAATTCAAAAATGTGCTTGTTTCTTTCTCATCCTAAGTACGAGAGTTAGATGATACACTTGGTTCACAGTAGATTTGATTAAATAACTAACCACTAACAACACATACACATGAGTGTGTGTAATTATGTATAGATCTACGGTTCAAATCCATCAATCGTAAATAATCAGGCCCAATAATGGAAAAAAGGGTTTTGAGCTCGTTACACCCTTTAAAAGTTAAAATAAAAAACGAGAATATATTAAAAAAAAAAAATCAAATATATATGTTGAGAATATATGTTTATAGTATTAAGGGTAAATTACACTTACACCTCTGAGGTTTGCTAAAATAACTTTTAGGTCCATGTGGTATCAATAATTACAATGACGGCCTGAAGCATTGTTATAAGTCTTAACGGAATAATGTGTTAGATAAGTTATCCGTTAGGGTTTCTAACGAACTATTAGTTTCAGGAAATGGTGGAGACAACATAGAGGTAGGGAGTGCCATGCTTCCCCCAACATTTTTTAAATTCTTATTATTTTATATAAGATTTATAAGTTTTCGTATATGGCAGCATTAACGGTCCCACAGAAAACAAAAACAGTGCATATCCGTTCCCATGGCATGAAATCTTGCTCCAATAATTGTTTCAGGAGTGTGGTCGTAATTACCAATCCCACATAAACCTTAAAGTTATTATAGCGTACCTCATAGATGTAGGTGTAATTTACCCTAATATTAATATGTAATAATAATCTTCTTGGGCTAGGGTTTGTGGATTTGATTACAAATCTATGCCCAATAAGTATGTATTAGTTTTTTGGTTTTTTTTTAATTTATTGTTTCTTTCTTTTTCTTTTGACGAAATAAATAAAAAAAATAAAATAATTAGAATTTAGAGCTGAAACCTAGCGAATTTACAAATTGGTACCCCCGACCGTCGTCTTCTTCGATCTACTGCAAGTCTGCAACCTTAGGTAAAATTCCACCTTCATTTTATTCTTCCGTCGTATTATTGAACCAATTAAAAAAATATAAAGAAACTAATTTGCGGAGAGAAAAATGAAAAGGGAGTAAAAATCTAATCTTTGGAAAACCCTAGTGGATTGGGACTGAAGAGTAGTACTTAATTTTGGACTTTGCTTGAATAAAAGATATTTCATTAGTGTTTGAACTTTGATTTATGGCCTTCTGTATTTGATGTTATTCTGAATTATTTGAACTTCTGTTTGTACATACATGCTACGTCGTTTTGGGTAAGAACTGGATTTTGATTTAAATTTTAAATTTTTTTTTTTTCATTTTCATCATTTCAAAAATGAAAGATTAGAATTTTTGTGCTGGATTATGATTTACGACTCTCGTTTGGTTTTTTCGATATTTAATTGTTGTTGTAGGCGGTTCAATGTCGAGAAAAAGAGATAATCTGGCTGTTGTCTTGGACGGTATACTTGTCGGCTTGCCCCCCTTGCCCTCTTCTGCACCCACCATCTTTAGGGTTGACGATGATTTACGATCCCCTTCTTCGGAGCATTATGAACCGAAATTGATATCTATCGGCCCTTTTCACTACGGTAAGGCCCATCTACAGAAGATGGAGATTCACAAATTAAGGTACCTAAAGAATTTACTGAAAGAAACGAGGGAGTCGAGTGTCGATAGGTATATCGCTGCAATGAGACCATTGGAAAAAAGAGCGCGTGCATGTTATCTAGAGGGGGATCTCGGGGATTTTACGTCGGATCAGTTTGTGCTAATGATGCTTGTTGATGGATGCTTCGTCATAGAGTTTCTTAGGAAGCTTTTTTGGGTTAATTTGAGGGAAAAGGATGACCCCGTTTTTCGATATAGAGGGTTACTTGGTAAGGTGCAACTTGATTTAATATTACTCGAGAATCAAGTTCCGTTTTTCGTTCTTGACAAGTTGTTCTCTATGACAATAGATGAAAGCGATGATGTCACTATTCTCTTCTTGATTCGGTTTTATGCTGGATGTGTTTCACCGTGGCCGATTGATTTTTGGGATCAAGATGTGGCAATGGAAGATGTGGATCACCTTCTTGGCCTCCTTCACAGACTGTGGTGTTCTTCTGTGACGAAGCTGGACGATAAGAAAGGGGAAGTCGAGGCCGTAAAATCTGTATCCGAATTAAAAGAGTTTGGAATCGAGTTTGAGAAGATCAAGAAAACTGACTGTGGATTGAATATACAGTTCATCGATGGGGTGTTGAAGTTGCCAGGTGTCATATTTGCAGATGTTACGGAGCGAGTCTTCAGAAATTTAATCGCGTATGAGCACTACTTCATTGAGGGGCGTCCCAGATTCGTTTCGAACTACATCTATTTCGTGCGCTCGCTCGTGAGTTCCTCAAATGACGTGAAATTGTTGCGTGATGTTTGTATTGTCACTAGCCCATTCCGCAACGATGAAAAGATTTCTCTTATGTTGGAGAGTTTAAGCACAAACGTCTACGTAACATCTTACTATTCAGACATCTGCAGCAAGGTCATTGAGCATTGTGATTGTGAGATGGATGGCGATTTTGAAGAGGGTGGACAGTCGAACACGTCTTAACACTGTTATTTCCGAGATTGAAAATTATCCGTTATTTATAACAGTCTTAGACTGTAGTTTTGTTTTCTCTCGGTTTAAAGTTATGTATAGCGCGTTTACGAGACAAGAATCGATAATCGTAAAAAAAAAAATTAGATTCTAAACTGTAATGTCTCATGATCTCAGGTACCTAATATGATCAAGAATCGATTTTAATGAAAAACGAAGATATTGTATATTATTATTATTTCCAGGTCGCATTTACCCTCTCGAACTATGAAATACGACAAAGTAGCCCTCACGATTCCGCAGTCAATGGTTAAGTTTTTAACACCGTTAGTATTTTAATGCAGTTACTAAGTACCATTAATCACTGTAAATATTAATGTAAGTTGAATTTCACTTATTGTTAGTATATTAGTTAATTGATTAGTTTATAGATTATACTCATTGATATTAATATTAATATTGACTTATTTTTCTCCCACAAAATGTAAATAAAAACATGAATAGTAAAAATAATATAACAATAATAAAAGAAGAAAATATTTGGTCAACGCAGTAGAGTGATTTCCATCTTAACGGCAGAGCAACGATTCCAAACGGAAGGGACTGTTTTGTCACATTTCATAGTTCAAGGGGGCAAACGCAACAGACACAATAGTATAGGGGTGAAAACTGTAATTAACCCTACAAAATATAAATATAAAATAATTAAATGTTTTATTAAGAAATAAAAGATTAATTTCAACAGCCGGAGCTGCTATGGAAGAGGCGGAGCCGCCGGAGTGCCCGGTGTGTCTGCAGCCGTACGACGCCGTATCGGCCATCCCGCGCGTCCTTACCTGCGGCCACACCACCTGCGAGGCCTGCCTCAAACAGCTCCCCAACCCATTCCCCAACACCATTCGCTGCACCGTCTGCACCCTCCTCGTGAAATTCCTAAACTGCCCCTCTTCCCTCCCCAAAAACCTCGACCTCCTCCACTTCTCCTCCGCCCTCCAAAATCGCCACCGAACCAAGGAGAAAATAGTCAATTCACCCTCACCGCACCCGCCAGGAACCAAACACTTTCCGCCGACTGTAAATTCGTGGTCGTACGAAGTATACCGTAAATGGAAAAAGTGGATTCTCCCGGAAGATTGTATTTCGATTGTCGAATTCGGTTCGGAGAGTGATGGTGGGGGAGTTTGTGGAACAGTTTTGAAGTATTTTGAGAGTGATCATGTGATCGGTTCTGTTTTGAAGGAGGGAGAAACTGTGGGTCTTTTCGTAATCGGGGTTTTTGTCGAAGATCAAGCGAATTCTAAGTACTTCAACTCTAGCTACGAGTCGAGAATTGCGGCCGTCTTGTGTCGGATGAAGGAAGAGGATAAAACTCAATTGGAAGTTATCTTATGTGCATCTCTTAGAGTGAACAATGTGGGGAAGGCTTATGGATTTTGGTACAACGAGGATGATAAGTGCGTTTATATCGTTTTCGAGAAATTTAAATCACCTAATTTGAATTGTGTTCTTAAGCAAAAGGAGAGTGAAGAGGGAGATTTGAGCACCGACGAAATAAGAGGTATGGCGATGCTCGGTTTGGAAGCGTGTGAGATTTTGAGCCGATTGAACTCGGAGGGGCTGATAATCGGTTTCTTGAGTGCGAGTAGTTTCGGTTTCGATGATTTTGGCCGTGTATGTATCGACTTAAGTAAGATTCTAAATACAGGAACGAGACTGAATATGGCGGTTCGAAGGGGTTTCAAAGATTCGGAAGTCGATTTATTTCAAGAAGATTATGTGTTTATTAGTCCGGAGATGCTATTACATTTTCTTGTCAAAGACGGGTTTGATTTGGATTTGGGAAAATCAAGATACGAAGTTGGATCTGCTTCGGATGTTTGGTCGTTAGCATGTTTACTAGTTCGGTGTATCGTTGGAAAGTCCTTTCTAGAAGAGATTGAACCTTTCTTGAACTCCGTCGTTAACGGTACAAAAGATAAAACGGGCTGCGATTATTCTGGTTTGTACACGAGTTGGATGGACAAAATTTCAGCATTGTTAGAATGTAGATTAAGTTCGGAATTCGCTTATTTGAACGAGATTTTACGCAGATGTCTGAGTTTTGACCCTAAAGATCGGCCCGTAATAACCGAGCTATGGAGATGCATGCGAGAGTTGATTATTAAACCACAGTTTGATACGGGCCTCGTTTTAAAGCAGGATGTAAAGAAGGAAAAGTCGGGCCAGAGTGTAGTACTAGGAGAGCTATGTTACATAGTCGAGAAAACCGACATAAATAAGGAAGTTGGAGAAGACGTGGAACCGAGTGTCGATGGAGATGTGGCTGAGAGTATGTCCATTGGTCAAGTCAAATGTACGGAGATGAAAGGTCATCTTGATTGTATCACAGGGCTGGCTATTGGAGGTATGATTTGTCATTCCTAAATATTGCCCTCTGATTTTTGTCGTCGTTTGAATGACGAGCTTTTGTTTGCTTATTATGAGATTTTTTTTTTAAATTATATGCACTTATTCGTTTGGTTAGGGGGATTCCTGTTCAGCTCGTCGTATGATAAGATAGTCCGTGTATGGTCTCTGCAGGTACACCGTTTGCTCTTCTTACAATTATAATTAGTTTGTGACCAGCGTAAATTGTATATGAATTTGATATCCCTTCTTGCCGTTTCTTACTTATTTTATTTTTCCAATTAATCTCAGGATTTTACACACGTACACTCGTTTAAAGGCCACGATCACAGAATCACGGCTCTCGTTTTCGTGGACGGAGCTCAACAATTGTGCATCAGCGGGGATAACGAAGGCGTTATATGCATATGGGAAGCGAATCCTCCCTTTTCCGAATTGCCGTTAAAAAAACTGTACGAGGCCAAGGATTGGAGATACAGCGGCATCCATGCAATGGCAGTTTCCGGAACAACACAACATCTCTACACTGGCGGCGGGGACAAATTAGTAAAAGCATGGTCACTACAGGTGATCAAATACACTCCTCTCTAAAAGACGAAATAACCCGACTACCCGACCCGAATGCCCAACAATAAACGTCTAATACTTACTCTAATTTGCGCAGGATTACACGATTTCCTGTTCAATGAGCGGTCATAAATCAGTAGTCTCGTCTCTAGTAGTTTCCGAGAGTGTTCTTTTTAGTGGAAGCTGGGATGGGACTGTTCGATTATGGTCTCTCGTCGATCATAGTCCTGTAGCGGTATTAGGACAAGACATACTTGGAAACGTAGCCTCTGTTTCGTCTCTTTGTGCTGATCGTCATTTGCTTTTCGTCGGTCACGAAAATGGTAGCATAAAGGTTAAGCACCGTTTTTTTTTTGCCCCCAAAATTTTAATCAAAGAAATTAAGGTTTGAACATTTAATAACCCCGAAAAAAAAAAATTAATTTGCGATTTTGGGCGTCGATTTGGTTTTCTTCAGATATGGCATAACGATGTGCTTTTGAAGTCGATAGAGACTCATAAAGGTGCTGTTTTCTCGATCTGCAAGAAGGGTAAATGGCTGTTTAGTGGAGGCTGGGACAAGACAATTAGTGTTCAGGTAATCTAATCATGATAATTAATTGATTGCGCTTAACTAACCCGTTGATTAATTCTATGTAATCGTCGTATGAATCGATTGGAATTTGAGATTTGTAGGAAATATCCGAAGACGTGTTGGAAATGGAAGCGACACCTATTGGGTCGATTGCTTGTAATTCGACGATAACAGCTCTTGCGTATTGGAACGGGAAGATATTTGTCGGACAAGCCGATAGAATTATAAAGGTACGTACGATTCAATCAAATTTATTTTTTCACCGATGAATGGAAAACATTATTCGAACTTTGTTTCGTAAATCTCAATTTTCTATATCTATTTATAAACAGGTCTACCATGGAATGTAGCAGGTGCTAGGACATGCTTTTGTTTGATCTCATGCTTGATACTCTTACTAGTCTGGACTACCGTTGAACCTCAGTAAATTAATAACATCGCTTAAATAATATTTTTTCTCGGTCCCGATTCGTTGAAAATGTATTAAATTAGTAGTTCGATAATTAAATTTTTTGCTAAATTAATAGAATTTTGCTGGTCCCGACTGTATTAATTTATAGAGGTTTAAGTGTAATTGGACAAAGTCATTGGTGCAAAATTAATATAGTATAACGAAGATGAATTTGTTCTATATAATTCAAATATGAAAATTGTGATTTTTTAAATAGTTTTTTTTATGTAGTAATTGAAAATATCTATACGAAATTAGTTGACCAGCAGCATATGATGATGATAAAATCATAAAACAAAGTCCTCAATTTGACAATATTAACAAAAAGATAACGTGATGCATAATTTCCATTATTTTGTCTCCTTTATTTACTTTTATTATAATTAAATTAAATATTAAAATAATACTAATTATATTAGCATTTTCATTACTATTATTTCCAAAATTCGTGCTGTCCCAGTGTCTTTTTGTCACGCCATCTCCCTTTCGATACTATCCACAAATAATTTCCAATATCCAGAATTTAATTTTTTTTAATAATTTCCAAAATTATTGCTAATAAATAATAAAATTGCACAAACAAAATACAAAATGAAATTTATAGAATAAGATTTTTGGAAAAATAAATAAATAAAGATCAATCCTTTTGGTCTAATCAAACCAATCGATTTTAATTATTATAAAAAAAAAAAAAAAGCAGCAGGTAATCGAATTTATAATTTTGATGGTGGCATGGCGGCATCGAGCTGTTATTTTTCTAACAATTACCATAATTGCCTCTGCAACTTCCACATGAATCGAGCCGTCGGAGCGCCGCCATTTTGTCATCAGCTCGGCTCCGTCAGGATTTCCGGGCCGGGGCTCCGGCTTGAGCTGCCGAAGTGGAAGAAGAAGAGATGCTCTGAAGCTGGACGCCGCCGTTTTAGGCTTCTTGTCAGTGCTCGCCTATCCAGCTCCTTGTCGGTGAACATTGGCTTGGATTCTCAGGTATGTTTGTTTTTTTTTTTTTCATTATTTTTTAATCTAGGGTTTTGGAATTGTCATTTTTTAGTGTTTTATTTTCAACCTTTTAGCTGAGATATTGAATAATTGCTCAATTTTGATCCCAATTTCCTGATATGAATATCTCAACTGCTCTATTACCTGCAAAGTATCACGAATTTCTATTTTGTATAAGAATTAATCTGTTGTAGTTATGTTTTGATTCGTTGTATTTTGCATGTTGATTTAGATTGAGGAAGTTTTATGAATATGCTGAATCGAGCACGTTTTAAATGAAATTAAGGGTTCTGTTTGCCTGAATTTGAATAGCATTTACTCTCAGGATTCGTCGCATTTGCCTAGGGTTGGACCGCTGCCCGGAGATATAGCTGAAGTCGAGGCTTACTGTAGAATATTTAGGGCAGCGGAGCGCTTTCACAATGCTTTAATGGATGCTCTGTGCAATCCACTGACCGGAGAGTGTAGTGTTTCTTACGATGTACCGTCGGAGGATAAGCCGTTGTTAGAGGATAAGATAGTTTCTGTTCTTGGTTGCATGGTGTGTCTCCTAAATAAGGGAAGAGAAGATGTCCTTTTGGGTAGATCGTCCATCATGAATTCTTTCCGAAACCTAGATAAAAGTGTAATGGACGATATTCTCCCTCCACTTGCGAATTTCCGTTCCGAGATGAAAAGTTACTGCGAGAGTTTGCACGTTGCCCTAGAGAATTATCTGACACCTGGCGATGATCGGAGCTTAAATGTGTGGCGAAAACTGCAGAGATTGAAAAATGTGTGCTACGATTCTGGATTTCCACGAAGGGACGATCAACCTTGCCAGACATTGTTTGCGAATTGGGTTCCTGTTTATTTGTCCACCTCAAGAGAGGAAGAACAATCGGAGAACTTGGATGTTGCTTTTTGGAAGGGCGGCCAAGTCACTGAAGAGAGTTTGAAATGGCTCGTGGAGAAAGGATTTAGAACCGTTATAGATCTCAGGGCGGAAACTGTGAAGGACAACTTTTACGAATCCGTTCTCGATTTGTCGATTTCTTCTGGGAAGATTGAACTGATTAAACTTCCGGTGGAAGTTGGTACCGCCCCTTCAGTTGAGCAGGTTGTGCAGTTTGCTTCTTTAGTGTCAGATTCGAGCAAAAAGCCTGTTTATGTACACAGTAAGGAGGGAAGACGAAGGACTTCTTCTATGATCTCTAGGTGGAGGGAATACACGTATCGAACCACATCAGCGAAAAGGCGAGCTAGTACGACTGACCTTAGAGTTAAAGATAATCGAGAAGTTGAAAATTCTGATTTCTCTGTGAATTTGGAAAAAGATAAATCGTCTGATACTGTAAACGGGTCATTCAGTAATCAAGACCCTCAAGCCATAAAAAACCAATCCCTTAGCACTAAAGGAGGCGAAATTAGCATAGCAACTACCGAGGGCACCTCTGTTAATGGTGGAGTGGAATCAGTTATTGACTTCTATGATGATGTGAAACCGATGGAGTCTCAACTACCTCCTGCTGATGTTTTCTCCAGAAAAGAAATGTCGAGGTTTTTCCGAAGTAAAAGTGTTTCACCCGGAACATACTTTAGTTACGAAAAGAAAAGATTGGATATGATATCTGCTTTACTGTACAAAAACAATGGGACTGTCTTGAAGAAAGACGTCGGCTCTAATTTAAGCCTCAACGAAGAAAAGATTATGAATGGATCACCATCGGAACCACAGAGTATGGTTATCCCTAACGGGTCATATCCGGATACAACTGTACTTGCTAGCCCTACGACGACTCGTGTAGATAAATCCAATAGTGGTGCGGATAATGAGGAAAATGGTTCCGTAATAAACACAAGCAATGACCTAAATAAGAATGCCGCGTCAATTGGTGTTGAAAGCTACCTCTCGTCAGATGATGAAAACATGGATGTGCTCGAAAGTAATATGTGTGCTTCGGCAACTGGTGTTGTGAGGGTGCAGTCAAGAAAGAAAGCGGAGATGTTCTTAGTTAGAACAGATGGATTCTCGTGCACTAGAGAAAAGGTGACTGAATCTTCATTGGCATTCACTCATCCCAGTACTCAGCAGCAGATGCTTTTATGGAAATCGACGCCCAAGACCGTGTTGTTGTTGAAGAAGCTGGGTCTAGAACTCATGGAGGAAGCTAAACAGGTATATACCCTTCATTTAGGTACTATTCCTAGATTGTGTGGATGTTTTGTTGAATGCTAGGCTAAACAGCTAGAGCGCCCTGTTTGACTGATGCGTAACCTAAGAATTAAGCCTTCGATTCACTGGATGGACTACTTTCTTCTTAGCTTGCTTTTCAGTTGTGTAGATAAAAGTAAAAATTTAGTGTATACAAGAAAGTTTTTCAGTCTGAAACGATTTACTTGAGCTTGATATGACATTAATCGTAGCAGCTGCATGCATGTATATAATCCTCCATTTGATGACTATGGAGTATGGTTTTTGTATGAACTAATTGGACTTTATTCGAAAAGCATCACCTTACATAGTTCTCGTTTTTCTCTTACAGCTTTTGTATTAATCTTAAAAAAATCTCGTGTATATGATTGTGTCATTCAGTTGATCTTATTTTCCATGTTCCATATTTTTAGCCTGTTATTTCAAAATTTTCAGAACTTTTCATGTCAACTTTGCAGTTTAAAATTTCCGCATGTATCCATTACATTATAGTTGGGCTCATTTTATTGCTTGATAGTTGTTTCTTTGGACAATATGCTAACTACCAACGTGACTTATCTTATTATGAGTTATATGTTTACCCCAGGTTGCCACTTTCTTGTACTACCAAGAGAAGATGAATATTCTCGTTGAACCCGAGGTTCATGATGTCTTTGCTAGGATTCCAGGATTCGGATTTGTTCAGACATTCTATAGTCAAGATACAAGGTGCTCAAGTCTGGGGCATTAAATATTTTGTTTTCGTAATTAGGAAACCGCTTCATTTTTCGATTTAGAAATTGCTGACCTGTCCCTATTGCAGTGACCTTCATGAGAGGGTTGACCTTGTAGCCTGCTTGGGAGGAGACGGTGTCATACTTCACGCATCAAATCTATTCAGAGATGCTGTTCCTCCTGTCGTCTCGTTTAATCTTGGATCCCTAGGGTTTCTCACTTCCCATACTGTACGTCTCTGTCCTCAACCTGTAATAACAATACTTCGAATTTATTTTAACACATCTCTTTCTAACTCCGAAAATTTTTCTTGTCACAGTTTGATGATTATAAAAATGATCTAAGACAAGTGATTCACGGGAACAACACGACTGATGGAGTTTATATTACACTAAGAATGCGTCTCCGCTGTGAAGTATTTCGAAATGGGAAAGCTATGCCTGGAAAAGTATTTGATGTCCTAAACGAGGTTGTTGTTGATCGTGGGTCTAATCCGTATCTTTCAAAAATCGAATGTTACGAACATGACCGCCTCATAACCAAGGTATAGTTGGTGAATTCATGCAAACGACAGGCAAAAGTAAGAAGTACTCGTTTTTAAGTCTTTGACTATCGATCATTTCTTTTGATAGGTGCAAGGTGATGGAGTTATAGTTGCCACTCCTACTGGAAGTACAGCTTATTCCACTGCTGCTGGAGGTTCTATGGTAAGCTGCTACTACACGAACGGCAAGACTGAAATTCTTTATTCTGGTTTCTTGATAATTAAATTAAATTAAATGATAGTATCATGGAAAATTAAATGACTCTGCTTTCAATGTTATAAGTGATGCTGGAATTTTAGCGTGAGAAAGGAGGATAAGGTCATAGGTTTCTCGGAAAATTCACGGGACCAATGGGATTGACCGAGGGCATAACAATTTTGCGTTGAATGGTTGTCTCTGAAATTAATGGTTTAATTTATATGATTGTTAGAAAAAAGACAGGGCAAACTCCCATTTCACTTGATCTTATTACATAACATGAAAAATAGCTTCAGTTTTTTCTTGTGCGATTTATGTATCAAACACCTCAATGTATTACTGTCTCAAAGAAACGGCAGAGTTACATAAAGAAATAATAATCTGAATTTTAGGTGTCGATGGGTTTTTCTTGTGCAGGTACATCCAAATGTTCCGTGTATGCTCTTCACACCGATTTGTCCACATTCTCTCTCATTCAGACCAGTCATACTACCGGATTCTGCTCGGCTCGAATTAAAGGTATCATTTCTTCACTTCAACAAAATAATAAATAATAAGTAAGATTTTTCTTTTCCTTCTCCCATCAAGCCTTTTCTGCCGAAACAAACTTCTAAAAGTATTTCTGAGACGGGACTATTGAAAATTATTCGACAAAAAAAGTTGCCATATGCATGAATAGTTTGTTCAGACTTCACATTATCGTCAGTAATTATCGTTTTCTTCTGTTTTGTTTTTATTTATTTATTATTTTGTAATTTTCGTTCGACTGAGGAAGATTCCGGAAGATGCACGGAGCAATTGTTGGGTCTCGTTTGATGGGAAGAGAAGGCAGCAGCTCTCGAGAGGAGATTCTGTTAGAATATCAATGAGCCAACATCCACTCCCAACTGTCAATAAATCCGACCAAACAGGTGATTGGTTTCGAAGCTTGATCCGTTGCTTAAACTGGAACGAAAGGTTAGACCAAAAAGCCCTTTGAGAAACCATACAATTATATCTATGTATATATTACTGTACAGTTCATATATATACCTATTAAAAAGGGTTATAAGATTGCTCTACAATACCCAGGGATAGCACTGTAATAAGCTGTCTATTCATCTGATTGTACATCCTGAACATTGTAGCTTCATATGGTTGTACTCTTTCACTTTTTCTATAGAAAAAAAATTAAATAAAAATGAAATTTGTCATGTATCAACAAGAAGGCTCTGTTTCTGAAATTCTGTTACATCAAAAGATTGATTTCATGATAATTTCATTTTTACTTTCATAATATAAATCAATTGCCGATTTAAATTAAATTATAAAGAGTGTAAAAACTCAAATTACAAAGCCAATTTTTTTTTTTATATATATATAAATAAAATTATTTTATTCATCCTCCATACACATTTATTATACAGAAGAATTACAGTCACCTAACAAAGCACTTGGCTTGAGGGACACCTTCTTACCATCTTCACACAACTCTAATAATAATTAAAATAAAATAAAAACCTTATTCACCATAACCAAATTGGAACACACACACACACACACACACACTACATTATTACACTGCTTTGACAGCTTTCTGGAACCTTGGCTCTTTAGCAAGAAACTTCTGCTCAGCATAAACAGACATATAATCCCCAAACACAAACTTCGGGTACTTAGCCGAATTCACCTCCTCTTTTTCCACTTTCTCAACGACCAATTCCCGAGCGGGCTCAATAGTGGCATTGAGCGAAGGGTTATAGAACGAAGCAATCGATCTCCGGTTGCCACCTGGCAGAGCCAAAACGCGATGCCAGACGCTCTTGTACCTCCCGTTGCTCAAGACCTCAATCTGATCACCCGTGTTGATGACTATGGCATTCTTGTGTGGCTGCACGTCAATCCACTCTCCATCTTTCAAGATTTGGAGCCCATTCACCTCGTCGTCTTGGTAGAGCAAGATCACTCCGCCTGCATCCGTGTGGGCCCGAAGCCCGTTTACTTTTTCCGGGCTTGGGCATGGTGGATAGTGGCTCACCTTTGTGCCAAAAAAGGCGGCATTTTTATTATTATTATTGTCGTCGTCTAATTCGCCACCGTTGAATGCTTTGTTGATGTAGCCTTTTGGGAGGCCTAAGTTTAGGTCCATTACTTCGGTTACTTTGATCGCCAGTTTCTTTAGTTCGTCTCTGTATTCCTTCATCGTCTCCCTATTAACACATTCGTATAAACATTTAATCATCGCAACGTCGTTTTTATATTAAAAAAAAATTATTAAAAAAAAATCGAATCTTTTTTTTTTGTTTACTTGAAAAGAGGGGTTTTCGATGGCCATTCATCATGATTCTCATCAGAGAGAAGAAAAACGTCCTCCCAGTCGACGTTTTCGATTTTTTCGTCACTTTTCGTCGCTAAAATTTCGTCGAGCATTTTCACCGGTTTCGAGTTCTTGAAAGACGGCTCTCTTTCATGCTTGTAGCATTCAGAAGCCACCTTCTTCACTCTCTCCAGAAGCTCCTCAGAGATTCCATGGTTGATCAACTTTTTCAATTTAAAAAAAAAAAAACTTATATATTTTTTTTACTATTAGAAAAAAAAAAATTGGAATTAAAATCTAAATAAAGTACCTGAAAGAATCCCCATTCTTCACAGCAAACAGCAATCTGAGCAAGAGTCTTGGCTCTATCGTCTCCTTCAATCTTCGAGAAATCGATAACCGGGATCGCCATTGATACACGAAGAAAATCGAAGTACCAAAATATAAATATATATAAGTAGTGAAGTAGTAGTGTATATATTGCAATAAAAATATATGACTTAATTAGTTGTTTGTGTGATCAAGGAGTTAGTTATAAAGGCCTATTTATAGAGGGGCAATGATTTTTCCCAGCAATTTTGGAATGTCAACGCTTTGAATTAATTGGATTAAATAATTAATTAATTATTAATAATTGTATTTGATTAAGGCAGCCGCTCGAGTCATGCAATGGCCGGTGACAAAAAGTCAAACCTCTAAAAAAAGTCAATGTTTTCTTCATCATACAATTTTTTTTATTTTTTTTTTCTTCTGCTGTATATTTTACAACAGAAGCATTCTTCCTCAGATGATGCATCTGATCTTAATCAAAACAATTATTCTTTAATCTGTAATTAGTGTTTTTGTTAATCCGATTTCGCCACATGGCGGCATATGACGTGACGATACACATGTTTATATCTTCAAGCAATCAAAAAGGTTAGTGATTCTAGTTTACAAAAAAAAAAAAATAGAAATCGGAATTTTGAAATTGGAATGAATTTTTTAATTCCAAAAGCTGAAACTTTCACATCAAAATCGACAGAATTCGGAATTTCTAAAGTTTTAGTCATCTATAAAATTGAAATTTAAAGAGTAACTTTCGGGGTAAAAGAATAGAATTTTTGGAAATATTTTCAGACGTCAAAACCGGATTAGTATTTTGAATCTAATTTGTATTTCAATTCCGTTCCAGAAAAATTCGAAAAATTCGGAATTGGAACTTTCGGAATTTAGAATGAAAAATATTGTACCAAATTCGAAAATATTTGGATCGGGATCACCATAATTCGAAAATCTATTCTAATTTTCACCAATATCTTTGACATTACTCTAACAAGTAAATTAAAGTTAAGTCAATAGAAAATTCAAGTTAGTTATTATTATTTTCTCTTTTTTTTTGGGTAAACTAAATCTACCTTTGTACAAGATTAGGTTTACTCACAACTAGGGTTTTCTTGAATTTTAAAAATCATAAAAAAATTCTTTGATGTTGATTTCGTTCAACACTAAACTGTACTATCGGCCTCCTCTTAGGTTAGATCCAAATTACAGTAGAACCTCGATAAATTAATCTCTGAAATAATATTTTTTATCGATTCCGAAAACTAGTTAAATTATTAATTCGATAATTTAATATCTCACTAAACTAATAGAATTTTCAAGGCCGGGGTGATAAAATATTAAGTTAGGATCTTCAAATATCTGCCGACTCTAACATCATTCATTGCGTCTAATATTAAATTTTATCCATTTTAAAATCATTAAATTAAACCTTTGACTTCTTACAATAAATTATTTTACATTCTTTACTTTTGAATAATGAGAGAGAGAGAGAGAGAGAGAGAGAGAGAGAGAGAGAGAGAGAGAGAGAGAGAGAGAGAGAGAATGTCTTAAAAGAATTAACACACCGATCTGTAGGCATAGTTTAAGGGCTAAGAAAGGAGACTGAATTATAAACAAAGCTAAGGTCAAATATTAATTTAAGTTTTTAACCAACAACAATTTTTGCCAACTCCTTGATATGTAGTTAATAAAAAATTAAAACTAACTTAAATATATTTATTTTCCCGCGAAAATTGTGACCTGTAAATATTGAAAAAGTCTTGTAATCATCACCCTTGTAATAATTTACTGATTGTCAACGGTACAACCTAATAATACTCTCCTCGTTCCTAAATATGTGTCGTTTTTCACCCTCACACAAGTCTTGAAAAACTCGATAAATATGTACGGGATTTAGGAAAATAGATATTGTTAGACAAAACTACCCTTTTTCTATTAACTAATGCATGAAGAGTATTATAGAGTTAATAAGGGAATAATCGAGAAATATGTAATCAATGCAGCATCGACTCCATTTTTATGAGGAAATTAAGTTTTTGAACTACAAATTGTTTTTTTAAAACACACTACTAAATCAATACTTATAACATAGAACAATGAACAATGAACATTGAACAGTATTTAAACCATAATTACATATATATATATATACTAAATATATTTACTAGTATATAAATATATATATCTTGGTCTGTCATAAATATTTATAACTAACAAACACACAAAACAAATTACACTAGCTTCTTCATTAAACTCAATCCCTTGCATGCATGCAACATAATCACTCTGCAAAACCCCACAAAAAAAAAAAAAAAACCATAAATTATAAGTTATCTATGTTAACATATAAAGATATTGTATATGTATATATATACCGATTTGGGTGGAATCTTGGAGATTCGGGTGAGTAGGTTGAAGGCGGTACGTGTGTGTGTGAAGTTGTTGATCGGGTAAATTTCCGAGGTGAAGATCTTCTCCGAAAAACGGGAACTGGTTCATCAACGGCTGTTGTTCGACCAGCTTCAGTTCTGTCATTGCTATTTGTTGCTGTTGTGCCTCCATTTCTGCTTGCTTCTCTATCTGGTTACTCATTAGCTGCTCATTTTTTTCATGCATCATTAAATATATATATATATATATATATATATATATATATATATATATATATATATATATATATATATATATATATATAAGTATGTATGCAATGTATATATTTTTTCCCTCAAAATTTAGAGGAGATAAAATGAAGTTTATTTATTAATAATTACCCATTGGTACATTTCTTGGTTTTCCTTCTCCAGCAGTACTTCCTAGAACAATTTAATTGATCGATATCGGATTAATTAAATTAATTTAATTATTTAAAAAAAAAGAAAAGTGGCATGAAATATTATATAATTTGTACCGTCCTCTTGAGATTTTCGAGTTGCTCGTGAAGAAGCTGGAACTGCAATTGCACAAATGTGATCAAGAAAATTGGTAATTAACCAAATTATTTGATTTTATTTTTTTGATGTATATATATTAATTATATAACAAAATTAATGATAATTCTAGATAAAAGTGAAATTATTAAAGAAATGTTTTATATACCTTACGAGCACGAACTTTGTTGACGGATTGTTCGAGCTGGTGTTCGAGTTCTCTTAGCTCATCAAAATGTACGGTGCTGAGGTCATCTCCCTTGTACCTCTGCAGGCTCAATTGCAGATTCAGGGTTTCGTTTTTCATTCGCGCCAACTCTTTGTACATTTGGTCCTGTAATTGTTTAATTATTTAGAGTAGTGTAATAAAACATAATAAATTAGTACTATGTATATATATGTGTTAGAGAAAAAATAGAGCAATTAATTATTAAGGTCGTTTTTATTTATGTACATTGTATGCGATTGCTCCGGCTCGATTGTTGTGGTCCGGGATAGGAATGCCCTTCGACTTGACATACCTGTCGATTATCTGCTTCATGCTGTTGGGATAACAATTTAATAACAAGCAATATTATTAATATAATTTCTTACAGTCAATTGATTTA
>NW_012193492.1:188842-208857 GCF_000504015.1 Erythranthe guttata | reverse complement strand
AAAAAGAAAAAAAAAAAAGGGCTGCAGGGGGACAGGCGCGTACTGAGCTGGGCCAGCTATGTATATATAAAAATATTAATAAAGAAAGTGACACATCAAAGAGAAATGAGAGGATCAGACAATAGGTGCAACATCACACTCAACATCCCAATTAAATGCAATCCCAAATTGTAATAATAATAAAAATAATAATAATGTGAGTATTTAGCAGTTAAAAAAAGTTTCAAGAATTGCTGTAAATTGTTCTGTCCTGAATTGTTTTTAAGGAAAGGTTGAATACTACTTTGTTGTTGACGTATAACCAACTACTACTGTTTTTCTTTTTCTTTTTAATTATTTTTTTGTTTTTAATTAATAATTATTTATTTTCAATTTGTTTTTCCAGTCTGCACAACTCCTCCACCAAATATTCCTGAATTTTACCATTTTTGGCTGTTGCAATTAAGGGCCAGAATTCAAGATTTTCCATTTAAAGCAACTGCTGATAGTTGGACCAAAACCCTTTATCATTAATGTACCAGACAATTTTTTCATTATTCTCTTTTCGTTAAATTACGGCCACCTCCCTGAGGTAAGGTCAAATTACAAAAAAAATCCCACATGTTTGGGTAATTACAACTACCATCCTCAACTATGAATCTTCTTACACGTTCACCCTTATGGTGTCAAATTCAACATAATCTTCTAGATTCCGTGGAATGTTGTCTAGTTTGTACTCGTTTTGTGCTATAACACAGTTTTTTATGCACCATAATCTCATACTTACAAGCCAAGAGACACACATCTTATGATCATCTTGTTTCAAAATGTGGAGCTGAAATGGGGTAAAAACGGGTACAAACTGGAGAATATTCGACATAATCTAGAAGATTCCACTAAATTCGACACTGCAAGGGTGGACGTGTAAGAAAATTCATAATCGATATGTGTTTGTAATTACTCAAACATGAAGAATTTTTTCGTAATTTAATATTACCTAAGGGGTCGCCATAATTTACCCTAATTATATATATATATATATATATATATATATATATATATATATACTCCCACTAGTTTTCATCATTCAGTCATTACATGCATCTACTGTAAGAAAAATCAACAGTGGAAGCAAAAAATATTCGAAAATCTCTTACCAAAAAGCAAAAGAGATTTGATCAAAGATATGATCAAGTGTGCAAAGACACAGGGAGTGATTTAAATTCAAAAGGATTTGATTTGATACTAATAATATTCCTTTTTCTGGTGTAAGAACACTGCTTCACTTTGGTCAAACGTTGGATGAAAGTTTACCCAACATACTGAGAGCACATGTGAAAAAAGTAATTTAAAAAAAAAAAAGATTATTAAAAAAAAATAAAAATATTACCACAAATCCAGTTGATATATATACATTATACAGTATAACTTCAAGCAATGAAAAGAACACTGAATTATGTATTTCAGCAAGTTTTTCAACTAACCTACTCCTATAGTATTAAAAATCAAAATACATGTTGACAACAAATACAAAAATTTACGCATTTGAATTAACTCCACACCGGAAATGGAAATCGAAAAGTAAAGTAAATCAAGACACATACTTGTGTCTCTCTCTTTCCTCAGCCTGCGAAACCGAAGCCTTCTCCGAGTGAAATTGAACTTCAACAATATCTGTACTTGCCTTTCTTTTCATTTTCTTTTTGGGTAATGCATCCGTTGCCACGTCAGCATCAACGGGGTTATTATTGCTATTGGGGCTCCGTTTTGCTTTTTCTTGCTTTGGTTTGTCCGTGTTGGGCACATTGGCTGAGGGCAGAGGAACTCGAGTAGCACTCTGAACTGGCTTGCTCGGCAATGTTGAAGCGTCTTTCTCGTGAATGTGAAGTGCTGGATTGACATTAATGACTTCCTTTTTAATCGTATCCTCTGTTTTTTGTGCCAACAACTTCTTGTTCTTCATTTTCTCTTCATCCTAAGCAAAAAAAAAAAAACGAAAGAGGTTTGGTTTAAATAGAAGATAACCAAAGCAAGGAAGTATATACAAACAGGAATCGATACCTTGCGTCGACCAGATAATGCCCTCCTTCTGTCTTTGGCTTTAGATATTGCTCGTTTAATTCCATCAGTATCCATGGCTCCACTAGGCCACAGTGCTGCAAGCTGCATCAAGAAACGCCAAACATCACAATTTGAATTTAATGGCATTTGACAAGCCACGTCAGCTACTAATTCTCTAAATAACACTGTTTGTATGCCCTCGTATAAAACTCAGAACACATCATCATCATCTAACTGCAAAAGGATTATTTTAGTATAAGATCTCAAACTAAAATGTGTGAGATTTTCAGTAAAACGCAAGTGCTCGGGAAATAACCCCGTCCTTCCAAACTCGAGGAATCAACAGCTTCCATGTGAAAAGCTGGTACACATCCTCATACATGGACCGGGCAAAATGTCGGTTCAAACATTTAAATTAATTGCTTGAGAAATAACTGGTCGAAAAAATGTGTGTAGAAATGCAGGGCACGATCCATGAATTAATGCATGTATTTCCCCCAATTACATGAATAATAGACATGTTCTAGTTTAAACATTTACGCCAATCAGATGAAGATTACCTCTTCGTACAGCTTTCTGACTGGTGGGCCTGAATCTTCATCTAGTCTCTGAAATAAAATTAAAATTATAAATAAATAAAAATCGCAAATTGTATAGGTTGAGGGGGTCACCCTAATACCGAAATTTGATATATTACCTCAACATATAGGTCATATAAGTCGCAAATTTTATTCTCCAATGCATCATCAATGCTATATTTTCGTTTCAAGGCCCCTTTTTCTTCTGGGCCAGCTTCTTCAAAATCGTCTGTATTTGTAGTTTGTTGCTCAACCTGCAAAGTGCATCAAGTATTGGTAACCAATTAGAGCTTAAACTATTGGTAAATTAAGGGTAGTACCCCAAAAGGAAAAGACATTTCGTAAGAAAATTTTGTTTGCTTTCATTAATGGTTAAAATGGAAAACTGTTACGGATCCAACCAACAACAAATCAACCCCAACCACTGGAAATAGAATTCATACAAAATTCAAAGGCGTACTTTGGATTTCATGTGTTGAACCCGCTGCCTAACCATCTCGACAACTTCTTGTTTTATCTTCTGCAGCCGATCATCCTTCTCTTGCTTAGCTGACAATCCCAAAGTAGCCATAACTTTGATATTTCTCTGGCAAAAAACACACTTGGTTAGCTAGGAAAAATAAATTTACCACATTTACAATTGTGATGCATAAATGGCTCAACTGCTGCGACAGATAAGCAAGCTAAAAGAAAGGTGGCGATGTGTAAGGTGTTTGAAGGTAATTCCCATATCCAAATTACCACCAATTATACCAGTCCCCCATCTACCCACCCCCATATAAGGCACCATGAAACAAAAACCAAACAAACAAGTAAAAGAACTAATTTCAAATTATAGAAAAAAAAAAAAAGGAGGCTAAAGCAGGTAAAATGCACTAGGTTGTGAAATTTATTGGATGGGCATCTTTGTACATAAGCAACAAAGAATTTTCCATTGCCACATTCATTTTGAAATGGGCAGTAATAAATATACTATCAGGGGTTAAAGAGTAAAAGTAAAATAATTTTCTAACTTTCATAGTAAAATAATTTTCTAACTTTCATAGGTAATTAGAATGGTTTTGAAGATAATAGATATTGAGTAATAACAGCCATCTTTCCCCCACTGAACTCAATGTTCTCTTTTATTTCAGAAGACAAAAAAATGATCGCGAGAAAATCCTATTCTTGACTGTAATGCCAATTGTTTCTAACAATCACAACATAGGCATCCCAATTTGCTTCAAGATTTACTTCATAACATCCCGATTTATCTTCCAGGGAGATGTTTAGATTTGTTAAAACAGTTAGCACCAATCAAATACTGGAGTACCTTAAGTGTCCTTAATTGCATCAGGTGGCCAACAATGCTCATCAGACGATCTATCACATCCATTGGAATTTTTCCATAGACGGCTTGCTGCAATTCATCCAAAAAAAAAGTTCAAAAAAAAATATACGCACAGATCCATAAGAACCATAAAGGTTGTCTAATGTACTAGGACACAGATGAACTGATACAATTTTATCAGCTCTTCATTACCGCTAATCTAGCAACTTTAGCCAGCTTCTGCTTTATTTCTGGTGGCAATCTTCTTTTGACTGACTGAGAACTATCTGCATCCTGGACCTCTGTTGAAGGCGGTCTAGCTGTTATACATTAAACACACACAATATAAAAGTAAATAATCACGGCACTTGTTATGGCATAAGAAGAAAGAAAACTACAATTGTAATAGTAGTCAAATACATTCAGCAACTATCTTCTCTAACTCTCTAATGGCCTTGTCCAGCATTGTGGTTTTGGGCCTAACACTAGATCCTTCTTTCTTCGGCACGAGGGGAACCTTCTGAACAAAATGATAAATAAAGACCTCATTAGGGACAATAATAATGGATTGATAGCAGAAAGAAAAGGACAGCAACTAAGTACTTTGAAGATCTAAGTTTTCGATTTACAAATTTGAAATATAAATTTGACAGCTAGCATATGTATAGCAGGCTACAACATAATGCATGTGAACGAGTTCATGAACTCCTTACCAATATTTTTGCCCCTCATATATTAGAAATTTCTCACCAACTCGTAGACCATAGAACGTTTACACCATTCAGTGTTTTAATGAAAAAAAGGTGGCAACTGAAACACCATAATAATACCTTGAATTATGGAGAAGACAACACATTCGACAACTACTAGATTTTTTTTTACGATCATGGTTATCGAAAGAACCATGTCTTATCTACGAGAAATCCAAACTCTGGCATGCCAGTCCATCATCAAATGCTTTGCAATACCATAACAAACCATGTCAGACTGGTTGTGGAAAATTTATTTGACAAACTTACAAGGTCTAATGTCACTATTGAATGACAACATGATCTCAAAAACATTTCGCATAAACTAGATCACCTTAAGAACAACTGCAGCGTATACAAAAAAAATTACTCACTGTTGTTTGCGAGGAGTCCCTGCTTGCAGGAACATTAAGATCGAATCTTTCAACGAGTCCACTTTTTTCCTTTCTTTGAGTAGCAAGATCCAGCTCGCCGGCATTATTTACTTGTTTTCCCGAGTGAGATTTGCTTACGTGCGAGCTTTTATCATTTGACCTCTGACCGGAAGTTTCTTGAGGTTCACTACTTTCTTTCAGTTTGTGATTATGGCTTTGTGAATCCTTATCCTGCCGGACACCATCAGCTTTTGACAGTGCCAAAGGATCCATTGTAATTTGTGAATCTGCATTTTTCTTTTTTAACGAAACTTCAGCAGCATCCGAACTTTGTACACTTGCCGCAGCCACTCTGAGCGACTGACTAGTTGAATTTCTTTCAAACGAGGATGTTGCTTTTCTACCTTTGTTCTCTATTTTCAGGTGTTTATTTGGAGTATGTGAATCATCATCCCCACCTTGACCTTTTGCGACATCTTTACGTCTCCTTTTCTTTGGCTGCTGGTGTGTGGGTATGGCAGTTTCACTGCAAAAAAAGTAAACCATTAGAAGGACCAAACAAATAGAGTCAACTGATCCAAATAGAAAACAGAACAACACAAAGTTACCCCCAAAACTGACAACTCCAGACTTTTAAGCACATGAATAAAGTTGGGCGACTGGTTTTAAATTGATATGTTCGTGCATAAAAAGGTTCCGACAAACACCATAAATTATTTTAACTAGATTTTTATATATCCTAGTCGAACTGAAATGAAATCAATAAAGTTCGTAAGTACATACTGGTGTAGAATCTTAACAGTAATCTCTATAAAAAAAAAATATCGTGCCAAAGTGAAACAGGACTCACACTCGCTCCAACTTCCCACGATTAACGAAAAAACCATCATGCTTTATTTCCGAGTTATCAACCTGGAAATAATCGTCCTGCACATATAAAACAATTAAAATAACGAAAAAATAAAATTTAAAATTATGCACTGCAGTGCAGCGAATTGATGAAAGAACAATGCCCACCAACTCAGCATCGTCAATGAAAGAATCTTCTGTATCATACTCATCATCATCAGGCACGTCATCTAGAATAACATCTTCTTCTTCGCTACTTCCATCACCCTTCACATATATATATTGTAACAAAAAATAGTCAATATTTCATCACATCAGAGATCACTAGATTTACCAATGTAAGCCTTTTTTTTTGCAGTGAATCTATCAAATATATATATAGCCCCTATCAAAAATGTTATGGAAAAACTCAATCCACTAAAACAACTGAAAAAACATCAAATTCAGCATCTAACCAAACACATACCGCGTACATTCGTTCGATTCTCTCAATCACAGTACTCAAACGGTTGGGCTGAGCTAGCGGATCATTCACTTCATCTTCCGCCGGTTTCTTCGACACCGCCGCCGCCGCCGCAGGAGGCGGAAGCTGGGGCTGAGAAACCGGCTGCTGACGGATTTCCGTAGGTGGGCGAGAAATCGACGGGCCAGGCGCATTGGGCTTATTCGAAGTGGCCTCTTTCAGAAGCTTTCTCCAGGAAACAATAGTCGTTTCTCCGGGCCGGAGCTCCACCGTAAATCGAAGACGGTCACCGGATGATTCGTATGAGGACGAGGGTTTTGACCCGGAATCCGGTACCGGACCGCCACCTGCACCGGTTTCTACCATTAATCGGTGACTTGGTAAAGAGAGGGGAAACCCTAGAGTGTAGTTGATCGGAAAGTGAGAGGGAAAAGGGGGATTTTTTTTTTAATTATTTTTTTTAATTTATTTTTTTCTTAATTGCCGTCTCTTTCTTTTGCCGGATTTGTAACGGCCGTAGATTGGTACAGATGAAGTAAGAAAATGTGGAAAGTACACAGATCTTCACTAAATTACACTTTCACCCCCAAATTCTTTTTTTATGTTTCTCCAAATTTTGCATTTTCTACCTCGTTTATTTTTCTATCTTCAATTCCTAACCCAAAAATAATACTTTAAATCAAAAAATTCGCCGCTGTTAAAACCCTCCCGCATCACCTGGTTAGGGTTTTCTTTCCTGCACCATTTCACCGGACTCAGTAGAGAGAGAGAGAGAGAGAGAGAATGTGGACGCGATTAGTAAGAAGTGCTTTGATCCGCCGGCGTGCGGCGTTGCCGGCATCGCGTCCGCCGATCCTTCATCGTCAGATACCCCACCGCGAAACAGTAAGCCTATTACTACCATTTACTGAATCTGCATCTCGCTTCTCGCATTTCTCTGCAATTTCCGATTTCCACCAAAACACGAGACTTTTCTCATCGGACACAGCTGAAATTCACGAGGAACCACCCTCCGAACCCCTAATTTCAGAGGCTAATGAAATCACTGGTGATTCTGATTTTGGTGCAATGAACGCGTTTGATGAAAATGCAAAATCTGAACTTGAAGATAAGGATTTTTCGTCCGAAAGCACTGTAGACTATTCAAAGACGTTAGGGGTCTTGATGAAGATGACGGTGTTGGGCAAGTAAAGGAGAATGATCCGGAGAAGGTGGAGACTCTATTGTCTTTGCTTCAGAGTAGCGGTACGGCCAACGGGTCTTTGGAATCTGATTTCGAAGGAATGAATTTGGGTTTGAACGACGATCTCGTGTTGAAGGTGCTCGAAACCCAATATATACCAGGGGAAAATTTGATCTGTTTCTTCAGTTGGATTTTGAAGAAACCAGAGTTTAAGTTGACCACAGTGGTGCTTGATGCGCTAGTTAGTGCTATATGCACTGAAAACAGGAGAACAGAAGCATATGCATTGTGGGATTTGGTAAACGAGGTGGGGGATAAGGAGAATGGGTTGGTGAGCACAAAGAGTTTAAATTCATTAATCGAAGTGTTTTCGAGGTTAGGAAAAGCGAAGGCAGCATTTGATGTGCTCAATAAGTTTGAGGAACTCGGATGTGTTCCGAATGCTGATACGTATTATTCAACACTTGAAGTGCTTTGCAAGAGGTCCTTTTACACCTGGGCTTGCTCTGTTTGTGAGAAGATGCTGAGTGCAGATAAATTGCCCGATGCCGAGAGAGTTGGGAAGATAATTTCCTCCTTGTGCAAAGGAGGCATGACGAAAGATGCGCACTTGGTTTATCTGTATGCAAAGGACAAGAAAATTTGTCCTCCTCAATCGTCAATCGACTTCTTGATCGGCTCTCTTTCTCGAATTGAGAGAGCTGGTAAGGGTTCTGAAAAGGAAATAGATAAGGAACTCGATAAACAGAACGTTTCCTCGGCCTTAGAGATGTTGAATGATTATCCAGCAGAGAAACGGAAGTATGCAATTAAGCCCTTCTCAAGTGTCATCAATAAAATGTGCTGGATTGAAGATGTGGAGGGGGCCAAAAAGTTGCTTCTAAAGATGGTTGAATCTGGCCCACATCCTGGAAATGCTGTATTCAACTGCGTAATTAACGGGCTTGCTAAAGCTGGTGATATCAAGGAGTCACTGTATCTGATGAAAGTGATGAAGAGCAGAGGCTTAAAACCTGATGTGTATACCTATAGTGTGATTATGAGTAGCTATGCCAGGGGCGGTGAAATGGAAAAGGCGTGCAAGATATTCGCTGAGGCCAAAAAGAATCACTCGAAACTAACCACGGTTACATACCATACACTCATTCGTGGGTTCTGCAAACTCGAGCAATTCGACAAGGCTGTGGATCTGTTGAGGGAGATGAAGAAGCATGGTGTTCATCCCAATCACGACGAGTACAATAAAATGATCAAATCTCTTTGCTTAAAGGCTTTAGATTGGGAAACTGCTGCCAAGTTGGAGAAGAAAATGAGAAAGAATGGCTTGATTCTTAATGGCAGAACGAGGGCTCTCATTAGTGCTGTTAAGGAGTTGGACGAAGGGGTAAGCTCTGAAATATCTGTTCCTGAAATATCTGTTCCTGAGTAATTGCACAACCGAAGTCTCTTCTTTTCCGGTTCTCGTTATTATTTTTCTTGAGAGCAACTTTTTGGCGATAATATGCACTTTTAGGATGCACTGATGTGTTTCAGTTAGATGTTGTAGCCTTCAGTCATTGTGTTTTATTTGGTCAATAAATAGAGGTTCATAACAATTCGATAAGAAGTTTGCCTTGAAAATGTTAATCCAAGCTCTTATGGACATTTTCTTTAAAAATTATGAGGTTGTACTTTTGTTTGTTACTCTCAGTTTCTAAAAATCGCACTTGATTCACTTTTTCTTCTGTTTACAAGTTTCTTTCTCGATATAGTATAATCGTTACATACTGACTGTATAGTGTGTACTAAAAGTTTCTTTACCAGAACTAGTTCGGATATGAAATTGCTGTACATCGAAGCTAGATTTCAATCGATTATGTACTTTAGTAACTAAACTTTTGAAGTTCAGTGAATAATCTCAACTGGTGAAAACTTTGAACGAACAATGAATGATCTCTAACTCGTAGTTCTGCACATAACACCATTTCAACGAATCCGACAAAAGCTAAGCACATTCGGCTTCAGTCCAGAGAATAGTTAAAAGTATAGCAGCTTCCGGGAATTTTAGCTACTTGTATTCAACTGATTCCCTGATTTTATATACGACTGATTCCCTGATTTTGTATGCAAAGGGCATATTCGAAAATTAGAGAGAGAGAGAGAGAGAGAGAGAGAGAGAGAGAGAGAGAGAGAGAGAGAGAGAGAGAGAGAGAGAGAGAGAGAGAGAGAGAGAGAGAGAGAGAGAGAGAGATCGAATAAAATCAACCAATCTGTAACAAGTACACCTGCATTCCAAATTCAACTCATCTGAACATATAATCAAAGAGAAAATTTATACCGGTATGTTGACTGTTGAGTTTTGTGTGGAAAAAATGTGTGTGCATGAGGTCTCACGACTCTCATCCTTCTATATCCTCAATAAACGGAAAAAAGCTGTGATAATCATTTACCGAAAAGAAAAAAAAAACACTTTATCCCTACCCTACGGCCGAGGGCAAGCGAATGCATTTGCATTCACCTAAAACTATTTTCAAGAACTCGTGCAATCCCATTTAATCAATCCACTACAAAATTCGCACTGCTGCCTTGATAAAGCCAATATTCCGCGAGCCAACATAATACCACTTTTTAAGTCCACAGACGAAATTTTTCATAGCCTTATCATGTGCATATGAACTCAGAACAAGATCTATACCGTTGATCTTAATCATCAGGGTCCATTTCTTCATCCTGCTCCGAAGAAGGTATTGTGTCAGCTTGGCTATTTTCATCTGAATCCAATAACTCTGTTTCAGTTTCATCTTCTTGCGTTTCAGTGTCATCGTCACTGCTCTCTTGTGATCCAACCGTTTTCAAACCTAGTTCCAACCCTAGAGGACACTCGTTTTGTTCTCCGTAAATAATTTGAAGTCCACTGCCCTTTTGTATATCGGCACTTTTGACAGTTGTGCACGAACATTCAGGTAAGGGATGAGAGAGAAACGACTTTGGTTTTAATTGACGAAACCCATGCAGAATGCCATCCTCTGACATGCTTTTGTTGAGGTGTTCTCTTACCTTGAGAGTCCAATTTCGTGGAGGATGGTACAGATGTTCACTGGTACTGTTCAACAGTTCAGTAAGATATTTCCTGCGTAAATGAACAAGAGTACGAATTATTTAGGGAGGCAAAACACCTAGTGCGATAGAAAATGCTGAAATTTACCGATACCGTTACGACATTAAATGTGATTTTAACATATTTTCAGTACCAGTTTGGCAAAAGTCAAACCATCGAAGTTGTAGTTCTTTGAGTTAGCTTTCTAATACAACTTGAATCAACTCGATTGGATGTCGGGTGAGAGAGTTATGCATGATCGAGTTACAGTCAAAACTTATAACATCAAATTGTTGCCAATGTTCGTTATTCATGCATATCTTTCTCAGCCGACATCCAATCTAGTTGACTCAAGTTGGATTAAAAAGCCAACTACTCAAAAAACTACAACTTTGGTGTTTGACTTTTATCAAATTCGGACTGAAAGATTGTCAAAATCACATTTAAAGTAGCAACGACACTGGTAAAACTGAAACGCCATTTAACACCTCCCTAGAAAATAACACTGGATTTGCAGATAATCACATTCTTTTACCTGTTAGGTCTATATGTTCTACTCGAGGCCATTTTGTACAACCGATGCCCCATTACTAAACTGGAAAAATCAGGCCATCCACTAAGATCGTTGTCAAAACCAGGGAAGAAAGCATCAGCTTCCAAAGAAACAATGTAGTCAAGAGCATCCCAAAGCAAACGGTGTGCTTTGTCTCTAAAATCATTCGGCGAAGGGTCCGGTTCTGAATCTTTTTCTGCAATCCATCCATACCAGCCTTCTTTTTCGTGTCTATAAATAGGTCGGTCAGGTGGTGGAGGAAGAGGCCTAGGGCGAGGACCAGCTTTGTCCCATTCTTCTTTTAGTTGTTTTGCACTCTTTGTCGGCGGGAACTCGAAAGAATCTGCAGGAAATTGGGTTTCGGGGCCAATAATATTGGCCAGCTCGTGTTTACTGCACAAAGAAGTACGATCCACTAAGTTGGCGTACATGGCTCGTAAAGGAATCAATACCCTTTGACCACCAAAGGCTTCGGAACCTGCTAAATATATTCTTGTTCTTGGAGGGTAACCCAAGGCTCGAAGGAGAAGTCCAACCTACAGTTTTTACGAGGAAAAAAAAAAGCATAATTTTTTTGGTTCAACTATAAATATATGCTAATGAATGTCCTATAGCAACCACTATTACTAAATCTCAATATTCACAGCCATTTTCATTCCACCAGCTTTTTGTTTCAGTTATTAACTCGTTTTTTGTTCTTTCATTTACATCTCTGCATAATTTAGTAATACTCACAAAGATTAAAGTAAGGAAATGAGGTTATACAGCAACCAAGAGTAAACTTCAGTCAAATCTAAAGATAATAACTGGGATCCAACATTAAGAGATACTATTACAGCACTGCACACTGATCCTCTAATAACAAAAGAAAGGAGAGAGATTAATACCTCTTCTGGCATTAATGGACATGAACCATTTGCTTTCCGAGTATATGAATCCACAATTAGTTGTTCTTTTATTACTCCTCGTTTAATCATCTGTGCTCGACGGTATTGTATGAGTTCCGTGTGTACATCCTACTCAAACGGGATTAAATTCCAGGAGTCAGCATCCAACTCATAAACTTAATACTTGGTATTGTTAATACAAAATTGATTCGATAATTTTATCTAATGGAAAAGGCTAAAACGAGCTTTGCAAAAGTCAAAGCAAACAGTGAAATGTATCTTATATTTCACATAGCATATTATATATGAGTTCCGCAATTACATCACGCTCTCTGAAAGATAACTACAACATACAAATTTACAAAATGTAGGTTAACTTTTAAAAAAATCTGGTAGTATCCTCGATTACAAAACCAAATTAAGAAGAATATTGAGAAAAACAAAATCATGGATAGTGAAAACTAAAATTAAGATTCATTGCTTACCTGAAAGAGTTCAGCACAGCCATGATATGCTAGGGTATCCCTCTTCAACCCTGGATGGTAAGCAAGATATGGTTGACCAGAACCTCGTAACCTGTAGAATGATATATAAAATTCTAAGATCATGACCTTTCTGATTTTCACTATTCAAATACATATACTGAAAGTCTGAAACAGATGATGCTGTATTTGCACAAAAACTACGTGAGAAGCAAGGGAAATTTTCCTTTAAAACTCACAACTACACAGGAGGAACCTAAAGAAGTTCTTTCCTTTTTTGCTTTTACTACGATTATTACAGGCAAGGCATTTCATGGAATTTAAAATAAGACCCTATGTCTTCTTTAATACCTAGAGCATAAAAATTCTGACGTGCGGGAAGACAAAGGGAGATGAAATAAGGGATCAACTTCAAAAGAAAATAGCTACAGTTTACTGCATAATCAGGTCGGATGCAAAAAGCGCATCAGGCAATGGGTGTTTTTATTCTATTCACTAAGAGTAGGATGAATGACATATTCTACAGTTTCTCAGTGTAAATATCAAGTTCTTTAGCAACTTAGTACTTGTGAGATATGAAAAGAGGATTTCTCCGCCCTTACTCAATCTATCACAATCAAGAACTGTACAGAAAGTGCTAAAATCAATCAAGTCACTTGCCTTTCTACCATTTGATGTGCAACTCTAACAATTTCTGCACGGAAATGCAATGCGTGAAATGCGACCCGACATCTGAGCCTCTGGTACTCAACCAAGCTTGCGGGAAGGATGGACTGCAAAAGAAAGGGAGAACATAGCAATACAATCATGGTGAGAAAAAGTACAATATAAAAGACAATCACCAAATAATTGGAAAATTAACATATCATGCCAGCTTAATTGTTCTCTATAGAGGTGTCCCACTAATGATAGCTTTATTTTGATAGCTTATTTCGTCCATTAACCTTATGCTGGTTTTCTATTATGAATTATCTTACAAAGTGACACTACTATCGAAGTATTGCACAGATAACTTTGGTTAATGAAGACAATGTGACAAATCAATTTCTCATTGTCATTTTTGACTTTATTGGTTTCCTGTGGTCTAAGTTTTTTGCAACCAGTTATTGGAGATACAATCTCCATAGTCAATGTGTACCTATAATGTTGCTATATACGATTCACAAAAAAACAAGACAGAGAGAGGAATACCAAAAAAGGAATATATATGTATATGTGTGTGTGTGTGTGTGTGTGTGTGTGTGTGTACCTCTAAGCATCCTGCATCCGTAAGTATTAAGCCAATGACCTTTGCACTCTTCAGTTTTGGTAAAACGTCATTCAAATAAAAATTGGGAGAAGAAGAACTTTTGGGTCTGAAAATGGGATATTGTTTCTTTATCCTGCCTTCTTTTAAGTTTGGTGGCAGGCTCTTTACAACGATCACGTCACTAGCTAAGCCCGCTATGAATAGATCTTCATCATAAAGATATGAAAAACTCTTGAACTTGGAACTGCAATGCATTCAATGAAATTGAGTTTTATAAATGACAACTGGGAGTGACTTGTCATCTTTTTCTAAATAAATGTTAACAAAAACCTGATGCCTTTTGATTGAGTACTTTCTTGAATCTCAGGTATAACAAGGGTAGCATTCAGAAGCCTTGCCACTGTGACCAGATCGCAGATCTAGCACATTCAAAAAGCTGATTAGAATACGTATATTGAGCAAGAACGAAAAAATATTTAATAGAGGAATCGAGATTACCGAGGTTCTGATATTCTCAAAGCCACCATGAATTTTAGCATAAACGAAACCATTGCTCTTCCCATTAGGAACTGAAAACAGAGAAGTCAAAAAAAATCAAATGGTGTAGTAGTGTGGCGGAAGCTCGTCGATTTTCTCATCACACAGAGGCATCATTTAAACAGAAAACCAACTTCTCATCAACATATCATTTCTTGAACAAGTTTCATGCATGAACTGTGTAACATTAACACAAGTAATAACATGATTCATCCCTCATGCTTGCAATAGTATCACAATGCAAACTATTTGTCTGAATTCAAATGGCAACAACTCAAGCGCACGTACCAAGATACGGTATACTTCTCGGGTTTGCGTACGGCTGCAAGGGTTCCAATGCATTCACCTTTCCCCATAACCTCCGATATCCAGCACCCTAATCAGAACCCACAAATATTATCCACACATTAACAAATTATAAAGAATCTCTCAATCTCTTATCCAAAATACCAAATTCAATATACGAAACTTTCATCGAACAACTCCGTTGTTTACCTTTCTGCCTGAGTTGTCAATGTGATTCAGATCCTCGGTAAAAGCTGTGATAGCACCATACTGCACAAGGCTAGCACTCGACTTTGCAAGAAACAAATGCACCATTATCGAAGCAAACGACAGCACCAGTCCACCTAGCGCCGCCCATTTTATCTTCGATTTCATTCTAATCCTTTCGAACCACACCATATCGATCTCCGACTCCCCTCCTACCCAACCAATCTGCAATGCGCATTCAGTTCCGATTTCCGACACATGTACTTAATTTAAATAGTGTCCCCACCAATTGGAAAATCACAAATCCCAACCCCCACAAACTCATCAATCAAACGAGCAAAAAATAGCAGGGAAAAAAAAAAAAAAAAAAGAAGAGTGAGATTACTACCGAGAGAAGGGGTTAGCGCCAAACAACAGCATCAGCAGAAAACACCTCGAAATCTGACCAACGGCTACGATTCACCGCATACAGTAGTTCAAAATCACCAGATCGTGGAAGGGAGCTACACGAAGTTGAACAGCCAATTCAACAGAGAGAAAGAGGGGGATCCATTTCCAATGCGGATTCAACCCGGAAATAAACTGGGTTTCGTTGAAATCACGAAACCCTTTCTCTATTTGTTTTATTGGATCGATGTGTGAAAGAAAATAAAAAAATCTGAGAATTCCAGTACTCGATACTGTTTGATCAGGATTCTCGAATCCCACAATTACAGAAAAAAATATAATTTATATATATTAAGGGTGGGAATTTGATTTTGATTTCAGAAGAGCAGGGAATTGGGAAAGTGTAGAGGGTTTAAAGATTTACGTATGAAGATCTGGTAACGAAATTGTGAAACGCCAGTCGTCAATTGCGATCATTCGTTTTTTCTGGTTTTCCTTCTTCGTTTTATTATTTTATTATTTTATAATAATTTCAGTTTTTGTTAATAATTTTATATAAAAAGGAAAAAGAAAATAAAATATTCAGTAAATTACGAATACACCCCTGAACTTATGCCAAATAACGAAAAACACCTCGTAATTGCCAAAATAACGAACTTAGGGGCATACTGGTTATTATGAATAAGTGGTGGTGTTTTTCGTTATTTAGCCTAAGTTCATGGGGTTTTCTTAATTTACCCTAAAATATATGAGTTGCACCCTGATACTATTACTAGTGTCGCAAATACCTCATGTACTAGAAAATGCGACAAAGTGACCTATGTTCTTAAGTCATGTTAAAACAAGATGTTGGACGAAAATACCCCTTCGATTGTGTATAAAAGGTGTTCCTATTTATTTCTCTCTTGTACTCAATTTATTCCCAATTTTTTTTTCTAGTTTTATTTTACACAGCCCAAAAATTCCACCCAAATTTTCTGAAAAAAAAAATTATATGCTGAAAATTATTTATAAAATTGTTGGAACGTGCAAAAACTATTTCACGGTCAAAATCAACAAAAACTGTGTGTTATAGTAGACAAATTTGGGTAAAATTCGTGGAATGTTCAAAAAACTTTTTCACGATCTAAATCACCAAAACATATATGCTATAATACACAAATTTTAGGTAAAATTGGTGGAAAGTTCCAAAAAATTCCACAATCAAAATTACCAAAAACTGTATACTAGAAGAGTACACAAATAGGTGCAACGTCCAAAAACCTGTAAAATTGGTGCAACGTCCAAAAAACTATTTTTCGATTAAAGTCAACACAGATTTTGGGTAAAACTGGTAGAACGTCCAAAAAACCTTTTTACGATCAATATCACTAAAAATTGTATACTATATAGTAGACATGGCCACGGGGCGGGTCGGGTCGGGTCCGGGTCGGACCCGCCGGGTCCGGGTCCGACTTTTGGAGGACCCGAAACCGACCCGCGGGGAGGCGGGTCCGGGTCCGGGGCGGGTCCACCCGGGTCCGGGCCAGGTCTACCCGGTTTTTCAATTTTTTTTTTTTTAAATAATTACAATTAAGAAAAAAAATTAAATTGAAACTTGAAAAAACTTGAGATTAACTTTAAATTCAAAATTACAAAAGAAAATTTAAATTTAAACACAAACAATTTTAGAAAAAAATGAAACAATTAGAACCTTGAGACATAAACTAAATAAAATGAAACTTGCGAAGATTGGATGATCGGTATTTATAAATGAAAATAATAATTGAGAAATTTTTCATAATTCAAAAAAAAAATCAAAATTCAATCTTTCCTTTAAATTAAATTGTAATTTTTTTATGTTTTTCTAAATTAAATATATATGCATTTGTTATTAGTGGAGATTTTTAATATTAATAATAGTGAACATGTCAATTAATAATGTATTAAACATTAGTTATACAATTACTATAATTATTTTACAATGTTATTTATATTTATATATTTATAGTTAGGATTATTATAACAAGTAGTATATATAACGAAACAAAAAGTGTAAAAATGATTATAATAAATAATGTTAAATAGATTATTAATTATCATATTTATTATTATTAAATAATTTTAATTAAATTAAAAACAAGATAATATAATAAAAAAATAAGATGAATTGAAAGGACTTGAGCTTAATCTATTTAAATCTTACGATTCGATTCTCATATTTGAATAAAATGTATATGTAAAAAAATGATTAAATCATATGATATTTGATTCTCTATAATTTTAAAAAGTTTTTTATTGCATGTGTTGATAATTTAATTAAAATTATTTAATAATAATTAATATGAAAAATAATTAATAATGTATTTAACATATTTATATATCATTTAAATCATTTTACACACACGTTTCTGTTATATATATTTATTGTCTACAATTTATCAAACTTGTTGGTTGGCCCAATGGTCAGTATTGCTCCATAGCTCGACTTTTGCACGAGTTCGAACCCGAGGACCCGGGTCAACGGTCAACGGGGCGGGGGCGGGCCGGGGCGTTGCGTATCCCGGGTCAGGTCCGGGCCGGGTCCGGGTCAAACCCGGCCCGTGGCCGTGTCTACTATATAGTACACAGATTTTAGTTAAAAGTGGTACAACATCCAAAAAACTTTTTTACGATCTAAATCACCAAAAACTGTAGACTATGTACACAAATTTTAGTTAAAATTACTTTTTTACGATCTAAATCACCAAAAACTGTAGACTATGTACACAAATTTTAGTTAAAATTGGTGGAACGTGCATCAAAATCACAAAAAACTATATACTTTAGTAAACAAATTTTAGTTAAAATTGGTGCAACTTTCAAAAAACTATTTCACGATCAAAATCACCAAAAACTCTACATTAGTACACAAATTTTGGGTAAAATTGGTGGAACTTCCAAAAAACTAAAAAATTGTACACAATAATAGTACACAAATTTTTGGTAAAATTGGTAGAACGTCCAAAAAACCTTTTTCACAGTCAAAATCACCAAAAACTGTATCCTATATAGTACACAAATTTTTGATAAAATTGGTGAATCGTCCAAAAAAAACTTTTTCATGATCAGATCACCAAAATTGTATATTATAGTACACTTATTTTGGTTAGAATTAGTGGAACATCCGAAAAAAAAATTCACGATCAAAATCACCAAAGCCTTAGCGCTATAGTACAAAGATTTTGGATAAAATTTGTGGAACGTCCAAAATACTTTTTCACGATCAAAATCACCTTTAACTATACGCTATAGTACACAGATTTTGGCTAAAATTGGTGGAACGTCCAAAAAACTTTTTCACGATCACAATCACTAAAAACTATATACTATAGCACATATATTTTTGGTAAAATTGGTGGAAAGTCCCAAAAAAAACCACGATCAAAATCACCAAAAATAGTATACTATAAAACACAACTTTTGGATAGAATTGGTGGAACGTCCAAAAAACTCTTTCACGATCAAAATCACCATAAATTGATTCCAGTTTAATCAAAAATGTGTATTATAGTAGACTGTTTTTTGTGATTTTTATCGTGAAATAGTATTTCGGACGTTGCACCAATTAAAAAAAAATTTATGTACTATGGTATACAGTTTTTTGTTATTTTGATCGTAAAAAGTTTTTACACACACTACACCAAAAACACACACTAAAAAAAACAAACACACTACATCAAAAACACACACTATAGACAATTACACACACTACACCGAAAAAAAGCACTAAAAAAATATACAAATACTACACCGAAAACACACTAAAAAATACACATACTACACCGAAAAAATACACAATAAAAAATATACAAACATTACACCGAAAACACACACTAAAAAATATTACACTCACTACGCTACGCCGAAAACACACACTAAAAAGAATTACACACACCACACCGAAAACACTCATTAAAAAATATACACACACAACACCGAAAATACACACTAGAAAAAATTACACATAGTACACCAAAAATACACACTACACCGAAAACACACAATAAAAAAAGTACACACTACACTGAAAACACACACTAAAAAAATATATGCACACTACACCGAAAACACACATTAAAAAAATTACATACACTACACCGTAAAAGAACACTAAAAAAGTTGCACACACTACACCGAAAACACACACTACAAAAAGATACACTCAAGACATCAAAAACACACACTTAAAAAATATATACACATGACACCGAAAACACACTACAAAATACACTAACACTAAACCGAAAACACACACTAAAAAAATATACACACACTACAACGGAAACACGCACTAAATACAATTACACACACTACACCGAAAACAAACACTAAAAAAATTATACACACTACACTGAAAACACACACTAGAAAAATACACACACGACACCGAAAACACACACTTATAAAATATACACACACTATACCAAAAATGCACACTAAAAAATATACACTCACCGAAAACTCACACTAACAAAAATAAACATAGGACACCGAAAACACGCACTAAAAAGAATTACACACACTTATGTATTTTTTTTAGTGTGTATATTTTTTATTGATTGTCTCGGTGTAGCGTGTGTATATTTTTTTAGATTGTGTTTTCGGTGTAGTGAGTGTAATTATTTTTAGTGTGCGTTTTCGGTGTAGTGTGTGTAATTCTTTTTAGTGTGTTTTTTGTGCAGTGTGTGTATCTTTTTTTAATGTGTGTTTCCGGTGTTGTGTGTGTAAAAACTTTTTTCACGATTAAAATCAACAAAAACTGTATACTAGAGTACGCATATTTTAG
>NW_012193492.1:174436-188742 GCF_000504015.1 Erythranthe guttata | reverse complement strand
TCAAGAAAAATTGTATCATGTAGGACACAATTTTTTGATAAAATTGGTGGAAGGGAGAAAAAAAATTTTCTCGGTCGAAATCTCCAAGTACTGTATAGTATAGAACGCTATTTTTTGATTAATTCGAAATCAGATTTTGGTGAATTTGATCGTGAATATTTTTTTAGACGTTCCACCAATTTTACGAAAAATCTGTGAAGTATATTATACAATTTTCGGTGATTTTGATCGTGAAAAAGTTTTTTGAACGTTCCACCAATTTTAGCCAAAATGTGTATAACCTATAGCATACAGTTAGGTGATTTTGATCGTGAAAAAGTTTTTTGGACGTTCCACTTTTATCCAAAATATGTGTACTATAGCGTATATTTTTTTAGTGATTTTGATCGTGAAAAAGTTTTTGGGACGTTTCACCAAACCCAAAATATGTGTACTATATAGTATACAGCTTTTGGTGATTTAGATCGTGAATTTTTTTTTTTTGAAGATCCACCAATTTTATCAAATATTTGTGTAATATAGCATATAGGTTTTGGTCATTTTGATTGTGAAAAATTTTTTGGGACGTTTCACCAATTTCACCCAAAATTACCAAAATTTGTGTATATCCAGTTTTTTGTGATTTCGATCGTGAAATTTTTTTTCCGGACTTTTTTCCAGTTTTATCTAAAATATGTGTATTATAGCATACAGTTTATGGTAAATTTTGATCATGAAATAGATTTTTTGACATTCCACCAATTATACCCAAAATCTGTATACATAGTATACAGTTTTTTTGTGATTTTGATCGTGAAAAAGATTGTAAGACCTTCCACCAATTTTACCCAAAATTTGTGTTATAGTTACCGAAAACACACACTAACAAATCCACACACTACACCGAAAACACATACTTAAAAAATATACACACTCTACGCAAAAAACACACACTAAAAAATACTCACATACTACGCCGAAAACACACACTAAAATAAAATACACAAACGAAACCGAAAACACCCACTTAAAACCGAAAACACACACTAAAAAAACACACACAACTACACCGAAAACACATACTAGAAAAACACCAAAAACACACACTAAAATAAAATTACACACACTACATCGAAAACACGTACGACACCTAAAAAACATACTTAAAAAAATATACTCACACTTCACCCAAAACACACACTAAATAAATATACTCACACGTCACCAAAATTAGTGGATTATAGTATACAGTTTTTCGTAATTTTGATCGTGAACTAGTTTTTTGGACGTTTTACCAATTTTACCCAAAATGTGTGTACTATAGTAAAAAGTTTTTGCTGATTTTGATCTTGAATTTTTTTTTGGGACGTTCCACCAATTTTACCCAAAATGTGTGTACTAATATAAAGTTTTTGGTGATTTTGATCATGAAAAAGTTTATTAGACGATCCCACTAATTTTATAAAAAAAATTGTGTAGCATACAATTTTTTGTGACTTTGATTGTGAAAAACGTTTTTGGACGTTCCACCAATTTTACCCAAAATCTGTGTACTATAGCATTTTGATAATTTTGATCGTGAAAAGGTTTATACACGCATTACTTTGATAACACACACTAAATGACTAAAAGACACACACTAAAAAATATACACACACTACACCAAAAATACACACTAAAAAAATACACACACTCACTACACCGAAAACACACACTAAATAAAAATACACACACTACACCGACAACACACACTGAAAAATATGAATACTACAACGAAAACACAGACTAGAAAAAATTACACACACTACACCGAAAATACACAAACTACACCAAAAACACACACTAAAAAGAATTACACACTACACCGAAAACAGCAAAAAAAAACACACACACTAAAAAAATATAAGTATTGAAATATTATAGGAGATACTAATAAATGTACCACCATTCCTTGCTGCACAGTTCTCAATTTTGCCAAATTGCAATATTTTTTTCTAGTTATTATCAGTTGAATGAAATATTTCACAACTAATTCATCTTTTATTACTTGCAAAAATGTTTAAAAAAAACAAAACAATCCAGATGTAAAACCAAGCAAAATTCAACAAAGAACAATCCAATTGCATATATATATATATATATATATATATATATATATATATATATATATATATATATATATATATATATATATATATATATATATATATATACATCTGTGTGAATTAATATTGTTTCAGTAAACTTCTGATTTGCACAAAGTACCAGGTTTTTAGCAGAGTTCTATGTTTCCTCCATCCATGAAAATACCTCCCAATAACCTTTTTATAGCTAGGCCTTTTCTGCACCAAATTCCAGTACTCCCTCAAATTCGGCCTCGTCTCGATATACTTCTCTTCCAAATTCAAGACGGCCAATCGGCTCAAAACAGGAACGAAAACAACGTCCGCCAAAGTGAACTCTTCTCCAATCAAATACTTCCTCTCACTAAGTTTCCTTTCGGCTTCATCGAGAATCCTCTCCAATTGCTCTTCGCTCCGTACTATAACTTGCGGGTCCCGCAGTTTATCTTCCGTTTCGTAAGCCTCTTTCAGTTTGAGATGGTACGAGCTAGCTAATTCCGGACATTCGGCCATTCTTGCTATTATTACTCCTCTTAGGAATTTCGAAACCGAGAGCCGATACTTTGGTGGAACGTTAGAGAGGGTGAAAATTTTGGGATTCCATCGTTGGATTTCGTACATCCATTCGACAATTTCTCCGCTGCTCAGGGTCGATTCGTCGAAACCGGAAGATACCATTGCGATTCTCTCTATGTACCTGCGAAATTCAATTCGATTTTTATAATCCTGCTTAATGTGATGAAATGACCAACCGAAAATATACATACAATGTGAATAAATCAAGAAGACATACTGGATGATTTCTATGGTGTCGTAAAAAATGTGGGAACCGTTTTGGAAAACCGGGAGTTTTGCGCTCGGATTCTTCCGGAAGAATCTGGAATCGAAATTCTTGCCCGTGATTGGATTAACGTGGAACGATGTATAGTCGATGTTCTTCTCTTCTAATGCAATCCTCACTTTTTGGCTGTCTAATGAATAAGGATGATGATAAAGCTGCATCTTTTTTTTTCGTTTACCGATATCGAGTACTCCGATTTTTCGGTTTATTGCTGTGTAATTCTGTTCTGATGTCACAATACAGAGATCACAGAGATTTTGGTGTTATCATATACTCAATTTGGTTCAACAAATCACCAAATTTGTGCAGATTATAATCAATCAACAACATGTATAAAATTTAGTGCTTTGAACCAAAACAACCAAAAATTACAGAAGTGCCACCAGAGCAATCATACTAATAATCAAAGAAAACACCAACACCATAGAGATATCAAAAGAGAAACCATTGAACACACACAGAGAGAGAGAGAGAGAGAGAGAGAGAGAGAGAGAGATTAATACACAGAATTTGGGGTGGCGAGTGAAACTAGTAAAGAAAAAAAAGATACCTTTTTTATCAACAAGCTTAAAGGGTTTTGCACACACACACACACACTCGGAGAAAGCAGAGAGAAAAAAGAGAGTGGGAAAAGAAGATACTGGAAGAATCTTGCCAACGCAGAGAGAAGGGTTCTTGTTCTGGTAAGAATCTTTTTGGGTTGGTATGGAAGAAAAGGAGAGTAAATAATTAAATAAATAAATTGTAATTGTATTATTGATTGATTCATACCTGATAGATAGTTGATATATCTTGAACAGTTATATGTAACTTTCCACCACCCAAAATGGCATCGGTCAACTCGTATTTGCCAGTTGCCACCCCTCCACTACACACCCCCCCCCCACCCCCCACCTCTCTCTCTCTCTCTCTCTCCTCGATTTTTGTAGCATCCCTTTAATTTTTTTTTATTTTTTTTTTCTAATGATTATCTTGCAAGAATGTCTGGTTTTTGTGAAGCTCGTATAAATTAATGCTGTGCATTACACAAATGGGCTTGCTATGATTTCTTATGGGTAAGGCCCAATAAATCAATTTCTCAATAGAGTTGGCTTTCAATCTCAATTCTAGAATGTGGAGTGGAGTTCAATTCTCCGTCTGCCCTTTTTTTAGATTGAGATTGTCACATATTTTATTTGTGTGATTAATTGAACATAATAATTTCCAATCGAGATGTGATAAATGTTTGTTCGGTTTTAATAATACCGTTTCAATTTCATAGATGATTTTGTCTTTTGACATTTCTTTAGTATGGATTTGGTAAAACTAAATACTGCGGAATCTGTAGACAATTGAGTTAACAATCTAATTCAACTTTTTATTTTTGATAATGGGTTCTCGTATAATAGATTGCAAATTATACGAGAGAAGTAAACCACACTAGGCTAACCATGTGTGACAACCTCCACCTAGAGACCGTTGGCAAGGGATTTGAACTTGGTTCAATTGACACAAATTCACTTACTCCAATCGCTAGGTCATCCCTTACAGGACCCAATCTAATCCGGCTTGAATCACCAAGATTTGTACGGATTAGAAATGTATGCATAAATTAACGAACACTGTTCACAACTTCGATGTATTGAATTATCTAACATTCAAAATATAACTCATTAACGCATAATTTTGTCACATCATATCTAATATAGCTAGTTTAGTTTAGATTGGATTAGAAAACTAACGCAAATGACTACAATTTTCGATGTTCACGAGACCAAAAAAGTGTCAAAATTGAAACGACACTTAACATATCAGGTTTTTTTTTTTTTTTTTTTTGGTTTTGGTAAAAGAATTCTCATAAAATAAAATAAATAAATAGAAAATAAAAAAATATATTTATATATGCTCTTGCCTAAATGAAACGTGGGCCTCATAATTTTTCAGAGTTCTTGGCCTGATTCATAAGTGGGCCATATAGTCTAAAACCATAAATTTGGTGATGGGCTCCATAATTATTGTCTTCAAAAAAGAATAAAATATCTATCATTAAATTCACAAGCATGGATGCTAAATAATATTATTATATTTGAGATCACCAACCTATTGGGGTCAACATTAATTCCTTTTTTATTTATTGATTTATAAATAATTAAAAAAAAGTTATTATGCATTTTGCTGTTAGAAAAACACACACACACACACACACACACACACACGCGAATGTTTAAGGTTCATTTATTTATTTATTTTTCTTCTTTTAATTGCAGTTAATCTGTCGTGTTTGGTTGTCCAAACAATTTAACGAAAAAGAACTTTAGTAATACAATTTAGTAAGCAATTATGAGTGCATATAACAGCATTAAAATTAACTAGTTAACAACTTATGACCATAGATTGTGCACCAAATTAATTGTACGACTGCTTCTCTAACTTTTAATTAGATTAAGCGACAAATTAGTATCTACGTAGCACATACACTGAAACGACGATACGAGAAAATCGGAAAACAAATTAATTGTACGATGGCTTCTCTAACTTTTAATTAGACTAAGCGAAAAATTAGTATCTACGTAGCACAGACACTGAAACGATGATACGAGAAAATCGAAAAACGGATACTGAGTAACGTTTAAAAATTGAACTTTACATGCTACATAACTAAATAAAAAAATATTTTTTTTTGAATTGCCAAACTCAAACAAAGCTAATTAATTAATAACAAAATAATTTTCCATTCAAGTAATTGTTGAAATAAATATAATACGAGTGCTTAAATAAATAAATAAAGAAAATGACATGTCGAGGGGTAAATGTTAATGCCACGCCACGTGTGAGTATTTAGTTGGGTCTATTTAGTCACGTGAGTGGGGTATGGTCGGTTACCCGGTTTATCTTTCTGCTCCACTCAATAAATGAGTCCAATTATAATTATAATTTTTCTTTTTATTTGTATATGGTCTTATATTTTAAGTAAATTACACCTACACCCCTAAGGTATGCTAAAATAACTTTAAGGTCCAATGAGTATTGGTAACTACAACCACACCCCTGAAAAATCACCGGATCTAAGATTTCATGTCCTGAGGATCGACATGCATTATATTTGTTTCCTGCGGGGCCGTTAATGCGACCATAGACGAAAATTTATAAATCTTATATTATATAAAATAATAAGGATTTAAGAAATGTTGTCTCCACCACTGCCTGAAACTAATAGTTCGTTAGAACCATAACGGAAAAACTTATCTAATGCATCATTCCGTTAGAGTTTTTAACAATATTTCAGGGGTGATTGTAATTACCGATACTACAAGGATCTTAAAGTGATTTTAGCATAACTAAGGGGTGTAGATGTAATTTATTACCCCATACTTTATATTTGATGATATTCAGTTATTCAATCGATTGAACCTTGAGAGAAATAAATAATGCTTTTTATTTAGATTTTTTGGGGGCATATAATTAATAAAAATAAAATAAAATGTTATGGAATGAAATTAAATCCAACATGATCAGGGGACAAGGTGAATCTTGCTAGTCAACCTCTTTTTATACTTGACTCTTCATTCTCTTCACAAAATAAATAAATAAATAAATAAATAAATAATAAATAATAAATAAACCAACTCTTGATGAAATTTAATAGCCACTTACTTTTCCTGTAGTAAATACTAAATACCAACAAAGAGCCATTTCTAACCTCTATTAACATATTTAGTTTAATCGAAAATTATTATAAGCATTAGGAGCTAAATCACGTGCCATTAATTAAAGATTAAGATTAAACTAATCAAATAATTCAATTTATTTTCTATGTTTGTGAGTATTTGACTTTCCCTTAACCACCATTTCTTTAATATTAATACGTCATATAATTAAATATTTATTCAAGTAAATTCGCAAGTGTAGAATGACATTATCACATTAATCATACTTTACTTAAAAAATGGCTGTTCTGTTTCATGCAATTAAAAGGTCAATGTACAGTTTGACTTCTTGAAGGTCTTTTAATAAAATAATTATTATTAAAAGATGAACACTAAAATTTATTTACAAAATTTTCGATCGATAATGAATAAAAGACAGGAATATATATATGGATATTTTTAATTTTAAGCATACGAGCCCCTCAAAAATTAAACCCTTATACTTTTTTTTTTTGAAATATAATTGAACTATTATTTTACGTTGGTCACAAGAAACGAAGGGAGTAATAAAAGAAATATCGGTAAAATATGAACTTTTATTCATTAATAAAAGAGATCATGATTTTATGATCAAAAAAAAAAAAGAGATCATGATTCTATTATTTTCTCTTAAACATTAAATGAGTCATAATTATTAATTAGCGTGCAACTAATTACTAACCATCTTTATATAATTTAGATAATCACAAACAAATAATTCAAACCTACTACTGTCTTAATAATCGCATTAAAAGAATCATAACACAATAATCTCCAAAAGAAGGCTTAATTTCACTTTGCACCCTTCAAATGTACCATTTTGGCACTTTGCACCTCAAAAATAATTTATGGCACTTTGCACCCTCGAAACATGTTTAATCGTTCAAATGACATCCAAGTTTATTTTCCGTCCTGAATTTCCATTGTTGACATATTTTCTGATTGTCAACAAAGTCATTTTCGCTCGAAAATACATTAGTACTTTGCACCCTGAAGAAAAAATCAATTGAATAGACAAAAATGACCATGTTGACGATCGGAAAATAAGTCGACGACAGAAAATTATGGTTGAAAAATATACTAGGGTGCACTTTGAATAATTAAACATGTTTTGAGGTGCGAAATGCTATTTATTACTTTAGGGGGTTCAAAGTGCTAAAATGACGCATTTGAAGGGTGCAAAGTGAAATTAAGCCCCAAAAGAAACACACAATACACGAATATTAGGTGTAAATGAAAGGGCTTTTCAACAATTATACAATATACATGTGACCAAAAGTAGATGCTCAAAATCCTTAAACATGTAATATGTAATAAATTTATACTTAGCCAATTCAATCTCTATTCCACTTTTGCACTTGCCTTTATTATTTTAAATTTTGAAATCATTTACTTTTTCTTTCTTCATAAATTTATTCCCTTTCTTTATTTCTCTCAATAATATATTCAAATTTTGAATTAAACTCATAAATACATTTTGAAGGAATGTTTGCTTCAACCCCAAAAAATATAGGCAACTCGAATATTAGTTGAATAAATTGTTAAAAATGGTGAATATGTGACAACAATACCATAAAAAGAAAAATAGTGTCTATAAAAAAAATGCTCATTCGAATTCTCCTAATATTCATATTAAGTAAAAAATTGAATACTATGAATATCGAAAAAAGAATAATATTTATTAGGGCAAATTATAGCCACACACTGAGGTAATGTCAAATTACGAAAAAACCCCATCTATTCTGGTAATACGTCCACTTTTACGGTGTCGAATTTACTTATTGAAGCAGGGATTCTTTCATAAGACAATACATAATTGAAAAGGTGATTGTAATTATTCAAACAAAAGAAATTTTTTTATAATTTAACTTTAGGTTGGGATGACCACAATTTGCCATAATTATTATTATAAATAAATAGTCACTTGAATGAGAGTAGGGTTCTTAACATAAGTACTCACGGATTATTTAATTTAGAAAAATATAATAAAAAATTAAAATAGTAATAATATTGTACCCCCTAGCCACCCCCCTACACCCTACACTCCCACCCCCACCTCAAGAAAAAAGTAAAATAAGAAAAATGGTGGGTCCCACTACCAAAAGCACAGAAAAGCAAGCATAATAGGTGATTGTAATAACTTGAACCAAAATTGCACACAAAAGTTTTCCCCATCTAATTTTTTTGGTGGGCAGATCAATCAGACAGCCATATTATATATCACTCTTCTGACATTTCTCTGCTGCTTAATTCTTGAAAACCCAAAATCAAAAAAAAAAAAATCATAAAATACTCAAATTTCAGTTACACAGAAATTTTAACCACCACTGCCAGCAAAACGGCCCTCTTTTTTAATAGGGTTCTTGTTTTGATCAGGGTTCCCGCCGGTGGCAGAGTTGTAAATTGAAGTGAGAGAGAATAAAAAAAAAGGAAGAGTCTTGAAATCTCTGTTTCAGTTTTTTTTTTCTTTTTGTGTGTGTGGGAAATGACTCAGATGGTGGTTGCTGGCGGCGGCGATGGGAGCTCCGGCGGGCGGACGGTGGTGGTGGGGGTGAAGCTGGACTCACACAGCAGAGAATTGCTGACGTGGGCTCTCGTGAAAGTTGCCCACGCTGGTGATTGCGTCATTGCACTCCACGTCCTTGACAACAATCGTAAGCATATATATATAATTGTGTGTGTGTGTGTGTGTGTGTGTGTGTGTGTGATTTTGTCTCTTATCCAATTGTCTGAATTTCACTTAATTTGTGGAAAGAATGAATTTTTCTGCTATTTTTGCATTTTGCTGTTTGAATCAGTGAAGTCTGCTAAACTAAGCAAAATATGTGTTCAAGAAAGGATTTTTATTTATTTATTTTTTTAATTTTTTTTAGCATTTAATTAAATTTTCTAAAAAAGAACTGATTTTGATGAAATGGGGTTGTGCAGAAATAGTGGATCGTGACGGAAAATCATCCCTTCTCTCTCTGGTTAAAGCTTTCGACTCCATTCTTGAAGTTTACGAAGGCTTCTGCAACTTAAAACAGGTAACCAAAAAAATCTCTCTGTTCTTGAACTAACGCCGTTAATCACCCACCGTCACAAAAAATGTAACGGTGTTAGTTGAGTTCCACTTAAATTTAATGTAAGGTGGTAGTAACTAGTAACATGAGATAATCAACAGTGTCGGTGGATCTCTCTCTCTCTCTCTCTCTCTCTCTCTCTCTCTATATATATATATATATATATATATATATATAGACAATGCTTTATTACATAACCTCTCATTTATGACTTGTGTAGACTTTGATTTCAAAGAAAGCATGGATAAATACATAGTTTAATAGTAGGGTTTGTTATGCCATTACTTTGGTTTGATTTTCAGCCTTAATTGTTAGGTGTGAATGTTGTTAATATAAAAATAATGGTAAATTAAGCCCCCGAGGTACTGTCAAATTACGAAAAATTCCCTCATGTTTGGGTGATTCTAATCAATCCCTTCAATTAATCTTCTTACGTGTCCACCATTTGCGATGTTAAATTTAGTGGAATCTTCTAGATTATGTCTCGTTCTACTCCATTCGAGCTCCGTCATTTTGAAACAAGATGATTATAAGATGTGTTTCTTGGCTTGTTAATATCAGATTGTGGTGCATCAGAAACTGTATTTTTGCAAAAAACGAGTATAAACTAGAGAGCATTTCACAGATTCTGTGAAATGCAACACCATAAGGACGAACATGTAAGAAGATTCGTAGCTGAGGTGGTTGTAATTACCCAAACAAGAGGGGGGTTTTCGTAATTTGACCTTACCTTCAGCGGTGGTGGCCGTGTAATTTTACCCGATGATATAATATACATCATCTATTTTTGTGAAATATTATCTGATGAAAATTGAAGGAATATTTTTTTTAATAAATTTTCTGATGTTATAAAATGGTGCAGGTAGACCTAAAACTGAAAATATGCAGAGGTACGTCGATCAAGAAAATCCTCGTACGAGAGGCGAAATCTTATTACGCGTCCGAGGTTATTTTAGGAACTGCTCAGACTCGCCATACTATTCGTTCGTCAGCTTCCGTTGCTAAATACTGCGCACGGAAGCTCGACAAAAATTGCTCGGTTTTAGCCGTAAATAATGGCAAAATTCTCTTTCACAGAGAATCGAATTCATCCTCTCGTATTACCGTTAAAGGTAAATAATAATTAATATATAATAATATATTTTTTTAAAATTTTTTTAATCAAGAAGCTTATAATTATTATCCATTTTGGTTTTTGGCAGAAATCGAAAATCACCGACGAAATGGTTTACTCAACGCCCTTCAACGATCATTCAGCAAAAACACTAAAGTGCTTAACAGTGATTATGGTAATAATAATAATAAGACAATGTTGCTGACATGGAAAGAAGAAGGTGGTAAATCGGAACAAAGAAAATGTTCGATTTGTTCGGTGGGACCCGATGAAGAGCCTTTAAACGAAGACAGTAAAGCTATTGTCTCGGTACATAAACTAGAGGAGGCTGCAGCTTCTAGTTCGAATATTTCACTATTATTAAAAGAATTACCGGAAATAAAACCAGGTTGGCCGCTTCTCCGTCGAGCGATGATGACATCATCATCGTATAATTCCACAGTGAGGCAAATCTCCGTGGTTCAATGGGCAATGAGACTACCGAGTAGATATCAATACCATATCTCGATCGAGAATAATTCTGACCAATCTTCTGCAGTTCAGAACGGTGCAGTTCTTACAGTTGGTTATAACGAGACCTTATCCGTTTCCTCATCGTCGCTCGAGTGCAATTCAAGAACCTTACCGGAGGAACTCGAGGGTTTTCACGAGAAGTACTCCGCCAGCTGTCGACTGTTCGAACTCAGAGAACTTGTTTCGGCCACGTCCAATTTCAGACATGGTTTTTCTTCTTACATAACGGAATCTTTTTTTTTCCGATTAATTTTTTATTTTATTTTATTGACTAAAAATAATGTGAATTTTTTTCAGTGATAGGTAAAGGAGGTAGCAGCCGGGTTTACAAAGGGTGCCTTCCAGATGGAAAAGAACTTGCGGTGAAGATATTAAAACCGTCGGAAGATTCTCTCAAAGAATTCATTCTCGAAATCGAGATTATTACAGCTTTGCATCACAAAAATATTATGTCGCTTTTCGGATTTTGTTTCGAGGACAATCATCTCGGTTTGGTGTACGATTTTCTATCCAGAGGAAGCCTCGAAGACAATCTTCATGGTATACGAAAATAAAATACTCTTAATACTTAATATTCTTACGTACATTGTCTTGTTTTATAACAACGTAAAATATCGCGAATTAGGTAATAAAACGGAACAGGTGGCGGTGTTTGGGTGGATCGAGAGATTTAGAGTTGCTGTGGGTGTAGCTGAGGCTTTGGATTACCTTCACAACCGAGAAGATCAACCCGTTATTCATAGAGATGTTAAGTCTTCGAATATACTTTTATTCGACGATTTCGAGCCGCAGGTAATTAAATTCTATAATAATAATAATCAGCTATATATTTCATTTTCCTACTTATTCGATTAATTTCTCAGCTTTCGGATTTCGGACTTGCTAAATGGGCGTCGGCAAATTCTACTCACACAACATGCAGCGATGTTGCCGGGACTTTTGGGTTAGTATTTACTTATTTTTTTTTGTTTTTAAATTTAATCGAAAAATGTTTTGAGTTTATGGAACAAAATTAAACAATGTACATTTTTGTTGTGACAGATATTTGGCTCCTGAATATTTTATGTACGGAAAAGTAAACGAGAAAATCGATGTATATGCGTACGGAGTGGTTCTTCTCGAGCTTTTGTCGGGTAGAAAACCGATTAGTAGTAACTGCCCAAAGGGCCAAGAGAGCCTTGTTATGTGGGTATGTTTTTTATTTACTCTACTCATTTAATTATTTAATTTTCGTTACGATTTTTTTTTCTTTTTTTGTTTAACGAATTAATTAATTACAGGCAAAGCCAATTTTAAATTCCGAAAAATTCGTTCAATTATTGGACCATAATCTGGGCAACAATTACGATCACGAGCAAGTTGAGAGAATGGTTTTAGCTGCTTCACTCTGTATTAGACGTGCACCGAGAGCTCGACCTCAAATGAGTGTTGTAAGTTCCGATTTTCCCTTTTTTTTTTTGAAATAATAAAATATGCAATATTGTTGTTATATAATACTCGTTATCGTATCTCTGCAGGTTCTCAAGCTTCTAGAAGGTGACGAAGAGGTAGTGAAGTGGGCAAGATTGCAAGTGAATGCTTCTCACGAGGTTTGCGAAGAAGGGATTGATGCAATAGACGAAGAGATATTTTCGAAATCGAATCTTCAATCACATTTGAATCTTGCATTGCTCGGTGTGGACGAAGATTCTCTTTCGGTAAGTAGCATCGAGCAAAGCGTTTCTTTGGAAGATTATCTACGCGGCAGGTGGAGTCGTTCCTCTAGCTTCGATTAATCGATTTTTTTTTATATTGGAAGATTTATAGGGGTGTGATTATTTTTCGGGTTTTTTTTTCGTTTGCTCGTTGTTCGATGTGGGCTTGGATGTGAGGTTGTTTGTGGCTATGTGCATGCCCTCCTCCTTCCCTTTGTAGTTGTGAAGGTGAAGCAATTTTATATTTTTTTTTCAAGAATGATTAGTGTATGATTTCAATTTGCATGAAAGATTTGATGAGTTTTGGTTGTTGTATGACTCATTATCAAAAGTGTAATGTACAATCTTTACATGATATATATTCATTAGTCTTTTTTTTTTTAAATAATTAATTAATTTATAGTATTTTTCTGTGTCTGGATTTGAACTTTATAGGCATTATTTTTCATGTACTTGTCAATGATGTTAACATATCAACTATAAGTTCATGTTTGATGATATTAGCCATAGCTTTTTCTTTAGGCTTTTTGATCCAAAAAGACCACCTCACATTCTAAATCTTATTACTTATAGTTATCGGTGTGGTGTGTATATTACTATTTAGCGTGTATACTGTTTTTGGTGATTTTGATCGTAAAATTTTTTTTGGACGTTCTACCAAATTTATTATAAATCTATGTACTATAATATACAGTTTTTGGTGATTTTGATCGTGAAATAGTTTTTTTGGACGTTGCACCAATTTTAACTAAAATCTGTATAATAGTATACAGTTTTTCGTGATTTTGATTGTGAAAAAGTTTTTTGAACGTTCGACCAATTTTACCCAAAATTTGTGTACTACAATGTACAGTTTTTAGTGATTTTGATCGTGAAAAAGTTTTTTGGACGTTCCACCAATTTATCCAAAATATGTGTACTATAATAGCGTACATATATTTTGGTAATTTTGATCGTGAAATTTTTTTTGGGACATTCCACCAATTTTACCCAAAATCTGTATACTATTATAGTGTATAGTTATTCGTGATTTTGATCGTGAAATAGTTTTTCGGACGTTCCACCAATTTTACACAAAATATGTGTACTAGTGTACAATTTTTGGAGATTTTGATCGTGAAATAGATTTTTCGACGTTCCACCAATTTTAACTAAATTTGTGTACTATAGTATACAGTTTTTGGTGATTTTGATCGTGAAATAGTTTTTTGGACGTTCCACCAATTCTAACTAAAATTCGTGTACTATATAGCATATAGTTTTTGGAGATTTTGAACGCGAAATAGTTTTTGATGCGTGCTACAAATTTTACCCC
>NW_012193492.1:159958-170787 GCF_000504015.1 Erythranthe guttata | reverse complement strand
AGATTATAGTAAGAGGAGATTGGTTTACGGTAGTAATACGTGGGGTTTTGTTGCGATTAGGAAACAAAGAACCAGAATTTATGCAGGATAATATGAGATTGGGTAGATTTGCTGGTAGGTTAGGGAGGAGGGTTCATAATGAAGAATTTGTTAGATCTAACAAGAAGAGGAAATTGCAGAAAAAGAATGCTATACATAGGATTCCAGTAGGAAAAGATTGCAGCAAACACAGTGGACCGCCAAAGAACCAGCACTTTAAGAAAAATTTGAGTAGCGGTATTTCCGGGTGCAAGGAGAAAGAAGGGTTTCAGCAGCTGCAAACAAGAATAGCAGATAAGAAAGAGAGAGAACAGAGTCCTATGGAGCTTGCCATTTCTTTTAAATCAAATGCATTGGTAGCCAAGGCTATATTAGCGCCTTCTGGTCCAGCTGTCAGGTCGGTTATTGATTCATCGAATGTGAATAATAAAACTGTGTATAATATGTCCGATTCACCATCAGCCAAATCCAGCAACGGTGTTGTTAAAACACACTGCTTGACACATGGTTTGGATCTCCGATCCGAGTCACATAGAACTTCAATAGAGGTTCTGGATGAAGCTTCAGTTTCTGGGAGTGGGTTTGTGGGTGTTGATGGTGCTATTTCGTTTGGTGAAAATGCTATTAAGAATGAACCTCCGAGATGCATGAATTTACAGAGCTCCACTGTTGTCGGATCCAGCAAAAAAAAGGCAAAGAGGTTAAGAAAAAAGAAGGCAGCTCGAAAGAAGCTATTGCATAAATTAAGCATGCAGAAGGAAAAAGAGAGTGGCAATATGGTTAACGCTAACAATACTTTTAATAGTCCGGCTGCTGCTCCAGAACTCAACTCGGATACTACATTGTCAAAGGGGAATCTCTGTTCTGCGATTGTTGGTGTAGTACCTGATACTATTTTATTTCCTTCATTAGTGGGTAAAGTTTACGAGGAAGGTGAAATTGAAAGTGATTCTGACAAATCATTTCCTCCTAATTTGAAGAGGAAAAGGCATAGTTTGACCACATTAACAGCTTCTTCACATGCGGCTAATAATGTAATTAACGGGTGTTCTGGTCAGGTGGAGAACTCAGTCACTACTACTGGTGAAGGTGATAATGTGTGCCAATTGGAAAATGATGGGGTTGGAGGTCATGCACATGAAACTCTTTTAGTTAATGAGAGTACCGGTCATGGAGATAGTTTGTACTTCAATCAGCACGAGAAAAATGTCAACAAATTTGTAGAGAATGGGGCTTCTGTATTGCGTACTGAGAAGAGAGCCATTTGGTCTATCGATCAATATACCAGATTAGGCACTGATGAATATTTATCGGAATTCCATGAATCGGATTCATCTTTAGAGTCAGACAGTAGATTGCTACAAAGGCCCAAGTGTGTTATCAGTTCCGATGTGGGATCTGCATATGCTAATTCAGAGGAGTTGCACCCAAACCAGGTTAATACACCCCAAATTCCGGTACATGCAGTGGAAGTAAGAAGTTCGGATGGTGTTGTTAGAGATTGTTCAAATGTTAATATAGGAATTACCACCAGGTCTGATGTTCCTTCAGCAGATTGTAAAAGGATCTCAGCTCAAGTTGAGGTTTCTTTTCCAGATGCTTTGGGGGAGAAGTCTTCTACTGATGTTGACTCTGTTGAAGGATCTCCAACGGCAATAAGTAATGTAGAAACTTGCTCTCATATGGATTATTCATCCAAGATTATCAGGAAGAGGAAAGCTAGAAGTGCTCCAGAGGGTGTTTATAGTTTAAGTACTAATGTGCTAGTTGGTACCGGTAGATCCATTGGTGGTGAAGTTGCAAGTCTTTTATCTAACAATCATATTCCTGATGTGGAGGTCGACCTTCTTGTTGAGAATGACACCTGTAATGAGGATGATTTCTTTAACAAAGAGCTCTCTGAAGTTGAAGATACAACTCTGGAGGTAGATTCTGGGGCTAATGGCTTATGCTTCAACTATAGGAAGAAGAAGAAAGGATCCTGCCCAAGATCAAATCTCATATCCCCTTTAAAAGACGATCCGGTTGCAGGTGGGGTTACCAGTGATTGTTCAGGACTTGTTCTAAGGTCAATCAAACTCGCAGAATGGGGAGCTGAACGAAGAGAAGATTCTCCATCAGGATCAACATCTACCACCGAATGTGCTATCAGTGATATGGAAGATAAAGTTGTCTGTGAGAACTTTTATGTTGCAGATCTCGATAAGAATCTGTCTGATGTCAACAAACTGTATACCGCTGGTGATCAGGCTGTTATTGCAAATAGTCTATCTTCATGTGGTGATAGAACTGGTGTAGCTGCTTCTAATTCTCACGAAGATCTGTTAGCATCTGGCTTCGATATGGGATCCTGCATGAGTTCTCCAGAAGAGCTGCTGTCTTATTCAGACTTGAGTTTTTCAAGAAACGTAGCCTGCCAAACAAAAAATGAGGAATTCATGAAAAAAGCAGCTGCAGACAATTCACAAACTAATGGTAAGCTTTCACCATCTCTACTCGAGGGTAGTAGTAAAATGGTGAAGAAATCGAATTTTGTACATGGGAAACTAACTATGAGTAAGAACCAGCCGACTGTTTCTAAAGCTTCTCCTGGTCATCAGCCTTCAAATTTGAGCAATTCAAGGAAATTCCAATATACTCATGTGACAAAATCAAGGACGTGGTGTCGACCTGGTAACTCTGTCACAGTTACAGAACCAAAATCACAACCTTCTCTCCTTCCTCCAAGTCATGAAACAAAGTTAGCCAGAAATATGCAGAGTTCATATATAAGGAAGGGTAATAGCCTAGTGAGGAATCCTTCCTCGACTGGTGCAACTCCAACTGGTTATCATGGTTCTGGTTGCTCAGTTTACAGGCTAACTACTTGTACAGATAATTTGAAGAATAGCCAAGCATCTGATAGCGAAATTGATGATGTTAATGCTTCAACCCTACTGAGGATAAAGGAGGTGCATACTTCTGCATTTCCTAAAGAACCACCTCTAAATCATACTTGCAACTCGGGGGATTCATTATCAGTCGGAGATACTCCCAGAAACAGTGGTTTGGATGAAACTATAAAGTCTTCTGCAGTTCCTGAATGTCGAACTGATCCAGTCAGTAACCCAGATGGCCAGAGTAAACTTGCAGGGAATTTGGAGAAGAAGATATTATATGTCAAGAGGAGATCTAATCAATTGATTGCAGCTTCTAGTTCTATTGATACGTCTATACCAGGGGCAGATAAAACTCAAGCATCATTATCCGATGGCTACTACAAGAGCAAGAAAAATCAGCTTGTAAGAGCATCATCAGAAAATCATGTAAAAAAAGAGGATGCAAATGTAAACCTGCTTAGGCTTGCACCTCACACAAATCTTCCTAGAACTTCTAAGAGACCGGTCTCTGGTTTTGCCAAGAGTTGCAGACATTCAAAGTTTTCATCTGTGTGGAAACTACATGATAAACAGTCCTCAGAGAAACATAAAAATTCTGTGGTACCTCGGAAAGTCTGGCCGCATTTGTTTCCATGGAAAAGAGCTACATATTTGAGAAATTTTATGCATGCTTTAGGTGCAAAACCAAACAGCAGTTCCCTTTCCACCACCAGGTATGCGGATAACTTATATGTTTCTCATTGTTGCAGCACCACACCCTTAAGATTTATCTGTATTTCTGGGCTTATTAAAAACTAATGATGAATATGCATTTTTTTCTTTCTGGATGTATAGCCAAAAATTGCTTCTCTCAAGAAAGAGAGGTGCCATTTACACAAGATCAACTCATGGGTATTCTCTTAGGATGTCCAAAGTTTTGAGTGTTGGTGCCTCTAGTTTAAAGTGGTCAAAATCAATAGAGAGGAACTCAAAGATGGCCAATGAGGTTTGTTGAGTACAAATACTCTTGGATATAGAGCTTAAATCACGTGAGTGATGATTTTACATATTTCTTACCTGTAGGAAGCTACACGAGCTGTTGCGGCAGCCGAGAAGAAGAAAAAGGAAGAGACGGGTGCTGTTCCCATTGCTACAAGGAGCAGAAATCATGTTTCTCGTAAGTTGGTTCTTAGTGTAAAGCTGCTTTCAGGTACGCCGCCCTGCAATCCTGGTGTGGCATATCAGATATGCATGCTTATTTTATGTTAAGAGAAACAAGGACATTTTTTGGTTAATTATGATTTTACAAAGCATGAACTCATACATATTATTATGCTTTTAAATTTGGATTTGGCTCATATTTATGGTTTCTCGGAGTATATAAAACTTGGTATTTTCTATTTGGAATCACATAAACAGGAGAACGGATATTTCGTATTGGTTCAGAGCGATACAAAATGGATGCAACAAGGAGGACTCTTCACAGAATTACAGGTGGTCTGCATGATTCCTCCTTTTCATTCATTTTCCATGCCATCAAGTGTTGGTCAATCTTTGAGATCACAAACACATAAGACGCAGCACTTATTTACTTGTAGAGAAAACCTTATTTTTTTCATTCTTTTTCCCAAGCATATTGACAGTTTTTATTTCATATGGAGATTTATATGTGACCACAAAGCGGGTATTGCTAATGTGATGTGTTATTAATAGAGTTCAATTCAAAGGGCTTGATGATGTTTTCCTAATTTGGAGGCAGTGCTTATCTGAATCTTTATATGAACAATTCATTGGTGGTCTTGTTGATGAATGACTAATAGTAAAAGGACCCCTTGGCTAAAAACTTTAATGAAATATGACCTGTTTATGTTGATTTTGACATTGCCCTGAGAAATGTTTTTAAGAGGCATAGACATAATTTCGTGCAATCAAAAGAACAGTCTTTTAAGCCTGATATGCTCCTGGTCTTTGGTTTGTTTGCAGTATCTGTTTGAGTATTTTTATTTATTTAGTATGCATATCCAATACCAAATAACTTCTGAAGGTCTCTGAACTTGCCACTCTCTATAGAAATTTGATCTTCTGACCTCTTTTCTTCACGTATGCAGCTGAGAAAGAATCACCATCTTCTGCTGTTCTCCAATCTGAGAAGAAAGTTAAGAGATCTTATGTTCCCAGGAGATTATTAATTTGCAACGAAGAGTAAGTTCTCTTAGATGCCTGTACTTAAATCTATGAATCTTAGATAATTTACTGAATTCTGACTTAATAGTTGACCAAATAAATTAAAAGAGAAAAAGAAGAACAACTATAAGGTGACACGCAGGCATAGACTTTATGCATATACTTGGAAATTTTGGTTTATAATTTACCCTTTAACTATGTGTAGATATGTTCGAATTGGAAATGGTAATCAGCTGGTTAGAGATCCGAAAAAACGAACTCGTGTCCTGGCTAGCGAGAAGGTTCGGTGGAGTTTGCGTACTGCAAGGTTACGATTGGCTAGAAAGAAAAAATATTGCCAGTTTTTTACTAGGTATGGAAAATGCAACAAGGACGATGGGAAGTGCCTGTACATCCATGACCCTTCAAAAATAGCAGTCTGCACTAAATTCCTGAGTGGTTCATGCTCCAATCTTGACTGCAAGTTGACTCACAAGGTATTAAGTGATTTTTGTAGTATAATACTCATCATATGTTACAAACTGTTTTATTTATCCAAAGACGCTATTTGTCATACAGGTTATCCCTGAGAGGATGCAAGATTGTTCGTACTTTCTGAAAGGTAGGCACTAGTTTTAAGAATCTCGCAGATTAATCTTCGAAGAGCTCACATCTCCTATTCATTCTGTTGCCAGGGTCTTGCTCTAACGAAAATTGTCCTTATAGACATGTAAATGTGAAACCTGATTGGCCTGTTTGTAGAAATTTTCTCAGAGGCTACTGTGCCGATGGCAATGAGGTATTGTTTGTCTTGTACACATTATCTCTCTCGCACATTGTTTTCTCCCGAAAATATCCCTGTTTGTGTTTGGAAATCAGTTTCGGATGATTTTTCTTGGAGGGACAAGATATAAAAATCCCTTCCAGACTGCACATCCTCAGGCTGGAGAGATGGGGTTTAATTATAGCACACTGAAGCACACCAGCAAACATTTTTATGTATATAAATTGTTTACAGTTTAACACAAGTGCACACTACCCCACTAATCTTAAATCTTGGTGAAATTTGGTCCTATCTCGAAAACTTGCAGTGTCGGAAGAAGCACACCTATATCTGCTCTGATTTCGAATCAACCGGAATTTGTCCTCGAGCATCTACTTGCAAGCTTCACCATCCAAAACAGAAGGTAGAAGCAAAACCCGAGAGTGAGCAGAAGAAGATTGTAAGAGGCCGATATTTTGATGGTGGTCTAATAGGAGTTGCTGACTGTACAACCCCCGAGAAGCTCTCTGCAAAAGGTAAGAATGACTTAGGTTGTCATGAAGGAAACTTTCCCGATTACATTAGCTTAGTTGTGAGCGATGACGAAGTGGACCCCACTTTGGAATCGGAAGGAGTTCTTTCGGATATGGAAATATCAGATGACGACGAGCTTGTTCAACCGAGCCTAGTCATGAATAGAGATAGAGTATGAACACAGCTTATTCTATGTGATGTATAATTTTAAGTTTGACTGTAGGTAGGCAGGTCAAAGGTGTGTAGGTAAATAGGAGTTGTGACTGCAATTTGACCACCGTAAATTTTGACTGTTTAGTTATTTGTACTGTCCAAATTTGTGGTGTAGTTAGGTTAGTGGTGTAGGTTATGTGGAGTTGTAAAAACAAGCTGATCAAATGAAAATTTTAGTTTGTTTATCTTCTTTCTTTGTATTATTTTTATTATTATGCATCCTCGTAATAAAGAAGCGGTTTCTGAGTTCGATTCAAGCTACACGCGTAAGATAATTCGATTAATGATTTTCGTTGAAGATACCTTGCTAGGAGGTAGATGATGATTCAGAACATCATGATTAAATTCTGAAATTTGAATCAAAATGAAAGTTGAAATTTAGTGACATATGGTACTTATTAGCACATTCAGACAAGAACTCTTATCCTCAATTTACTTGGACAGAAAACATTTTAGCCTTTCATTTAGGAAAAACCAAACAAAACTCTGCAAAAATTTGAATAAAGAAAAAGGAAGAAAACATTAAAAAAAAAAAAAAAAAAACCATGGCTGCAACTTCAACCTACATGGGTCCCACCAGTTTCTCCATGCTACAATGGAGAAGTGGCAAAAAAGCACTCAAGAAAAGAAGTGTTTTTTTCTCAGCTTCATCTGAACAAGCAGAGGTACAAGAAGATATCAACAAAACAGAAACACAGTTAAAAGCAGAAGAAGTTAACACAAAGCAGCAGAAGCAGAAGGCGGGCCCCACAATGACGAAGCCTCGTCCATCCGAGAAGCAAATAAACGTAGAGAGCAAGAACATGAGCAGAGAATACGGAGGGCAGTGGCTAAGCAGCACCACAAGACACGTTCGGATATTTGCAGCCTACATAGATCCAGAAACCTGCGAATTCGATCAAACGCAAATGGATAAGCTCACTCTCATCCTCGATCCGACGGACGAGTTTGTTTGGACAGAAGACACTTGTTACAAAGTCTACTCCTATTTCCAGGAGCTTGTTGACCATTACGAGGTAACATACTAGATTTTTTTTTTTTTTTCTTTTTTTTTTTTCGGCGTGTATGTAATAATATGGTGGAAATCCACAGGGAGCACCGTTGACAGAATACACGCTTCGTCTGATTGGTTCGGATATCGAGCACTACATAAGGAAGATGCTTTACGAAGGAGATATTCAGTACAATATGAATGCACGAGTGCTCAACTTCAGTATGGGAAAACCGCGTATTGGATTCAGTTACGACGGCCAACTTCCAGATGCAATATAGTGATGATGCAAATATGTTATATATATAAATAATGTTGTGACAAGTGATATTAGCCACCTTTTTTTTTAATGTTCATTCTCAAGGGTAAAATGGTAAATATTCTCCTCTCAAACTAACCATGTTTCAAGTAAAATGGTAAATATTCTCCTCTCAAACTAACCATGTTTCAACATTTAATACATGTGTTGTAAAAAAGTTACTATTATTATTATCCTCTACGAAAAGGCGACGCGGGAATATTGCCTTTCGACTAATCTTCACCGTCAGATTCAGATTTAGTTTCCGATTCAGATTCATCATTTGTAGAGCTTGATGAGGCGAGAGATCGAGGCTCCACAGCAAGGCATTCACGATCTTTCCAAGGTTGAAACGCTCCTTCTTGAGTCAAATTCTGATAATAAAATATTAAATATTAGTCAAAGCATATTTACACTACAAGATTTCGTTTTTTTAACGAAACAAAATAACGAATGCAACAGAAAAAAAAAAACACCTGGAGCCAGAAGAAAAATCCACGTAGGATGGTCAATCGTTTTCCCTTTTTGTATCGGTATTTTTTGAGTTTATTTCCAAGATCTGCAGTTAATAGGCCAACACAATCAAATAATATATTTAGTTCCATAATTAGGACTCGTAAATGTAATAACAATCGATTTTATTTTTTTTTCGCGCGAAAATGTGAGAACTAACTAACCGGGATAATAATCAAAATAGCATCCAACTTCAATTGCCTTTTGATGCCTAACGTACTCCGCTTTATCAAACGGTTTCTTGAGAACACTTAAGACACGTGCTCTAAAACCACTCGGATCGCTAATATCCTGCGAGCCGTCTTCCCTCATCTGCATAAGTAAGACCATTGTAATAAATAAGTATCAATTATTATTACCAACTTTTTGCAATAAGATTTTTAAAGAAACTATTTCATAACTAACGTACACTTTTATGAAATTTCTTTGAACGAACAAAGGAGCCCATGATTCCTTTCTCGAGATGTGCATCACCGTTTAGGATTTCAACATCCTCGAATTCTTCCACCAAAACTTTCTCTCTCTTCTTTCTCTTACACCCCACTAGGCGTTCATCAAACTCAACATTCTTGATTTTGGTACCGATTCCCTTCACCATAACCGGTCGAGCTTTCACGTTATTATTACGATGTTCGAGCGGAGTTTTTTCAGTCTTGGGACTAGAACGTTCGACTTTTATCAATCTTTTGTGTCCATGCGCCTCGTTTTTTCTCTTACATGGTTGAACTTTATTACAATCTTCATAGTCATTCTTCGGACCAAGACTATGATATAAGTTGTCATCGAATTCTTGAACCACACTTTTCCCCTTTAGTTTCCTATCAACATGCTTGCAATGATTTTCTTTCATATGAAGATTATTCCTCGGACTACGCTTCTGACATAAATTCCCATTTTCTATATGAGCTGAAGTTTCAACGCGGGCCCCACAATCTTCCCTAATCACATTCTTTCCCTTGACCAATCCTTGATCGGCGGCACGGTCCCACATGTTATTATCTGCCACGTCACATTTTTTCCTATTTTGTTGTACCTCTTTTCTCTCACCAATCCGAGCATGATAAGAATGCATGCACTGATTTTCATCCATCACATTCTTACCACCGACAAATTTCTCTTGTCTTCTTTGGTAAGCCTCGTACTTCGGATCTCGATCAACTTTACGACTTGGACTGAAATGCCCTTTGTCTACCTTCGATTTTAACTGGCTACAAACTTTTTCCTCCTTAACTTGTTTAGTGAACTCGCGATGAATCTTGTTCACCCTCGTACGAGAATTCTCAGACAAAAGATCGGGCCTAGTTCCTGTTAATCTACGCCTTTCTATACCCATCTTTCCACCCGATTGCACTTTCACATCGTGGCCATGTTGACTCTTTGTTGACCCTTTTACCTTCAGATAACCAGAAGGCTTATAAGCCGGAAACACAGTTTCTCCCCTGCTCACACGCGATAACCTAGGACTACTCTTCATAGTACTACTGTCTTTAGCCGGTTGATCTTGGATTTCGAATCCACCATGATTCATCCTTCTTCGACTTTCGTATTCCGATTTGCTGTCATCAGAATGAGTTTCACTGTCCGTATCATATTCGATGAAAACATGGGAGCCATCAATCTCAGTGTCGAAGGCGTAAGTTTTTTTATGTTCTTTCAATCCATTCAAGAATTTCTTTTGTTGAGAATCGGTTTCAGTATCAGATTCGGTTCGACTATCAGAATCATCGTCTACAGAAACGAAATTTTCCCTTTCAATTTCTTTTTGGTGTTTGTGAGAATTTGCGCTTCTCAAAGCGGAGAGCAGAAAAAGTTGGTAATTGGGGTCGACGTTATTTCCTTCCACAACTCTTCTCAATTCATCCAACTGTTTGCTATTTGCCATCATACTTTTCACGTCGTGTAGAACATCGTGAGTATCGTAATAACGCTCCATTACCATTTTGGAGATCACGATATTTTCTGCTAATTAACTATTGCCTGCAATTAAAATATCGAAATGTAAGATCCTTCAAACATTAATTTGAATCAAGAATTACAAACTTCATACCAATAAACTTTAGTTGTTGGACTTAGTTTTTCCTTGGGGTGTTGGATCAATACAGAAGTTTATTTTATTTTATTTTTCTAATAATTTTTTTTTCCGAAAATTCAAAAATTTACCATATGTGCAGAATTGAATTGCTAAAAAGTTCAAATCTTTATTGATTAAAATTATCAATGAAAAAATGTTGAAACATAAAAAACGGATCTTGAAGTTTGGTGGAATATATAATTTAATATTATTTTCTTTTATTTAATTTTTGTGGGGTTTCTTTTTTCTTCTCCAAATGAAAGTTTATCCTATGGAGTTTATTGTCAGAGATAAAAATTGGCAAATGAAATCAGACAACATTGAGAAAACTAAAATGAAATGTCACCGTTCACAAGAAAATGATTAGGAAAAAGGAAAAAAAAAGG
>NW_012193492.1:142664-158247 GCF_000504015.1 Erythranthe guttata | reverse complement strand
GTAAGGGAAAGAGATATCCTTTCATAGATCCAACTGTGCATTTTTGCTAACGCTTCTAAGAGTCTAGTCTACCATGTAAGTATCAATCCATTGTACAACAGTATGTAAAAATATCGGTAGTCCACTGATTTGGGCTCAGTACATTAATATTAGGCAGTATACTTCCTTTAATAATGGTGAAGTCGGTGTTATTGAACCAAGGGGAATAACTCTTCAATAAGCCGATAAATTCTTAGTTTTATTCAATCCTACCTCCCTGAATTTGCTAGTGAAAGACAATATATCTTTTTATCTACACACACCAATGTGGGGGGGGGGGGGGGGGGGTTGATGCTGAAAAATTCTTACACAGAAAGGTGTTTCCATACCAGAAGCGTCGGAAAATCAAGAACCCGCCGTGAGATCGCCGGAAAATCAAGAAAAGAAATCCGGAGTGACCCAAAAGAGATATACGGTTTTACACCTCTGAGTGTGTGTGTGTGTGTGCTGAGTGTGTAGGCTCGTGAGAATTGATGGTTCTTCTCCCTTTTTTTCAGACACAACCCTACGTGCGAGTGAGCGTCTTCAACAACGTTGGACATAAATACTGACCATTTTGTTGACTTTTAAGTCAACCGTACGAGTACTTGTGCATTTTCAGAAAATTACAGTTTCCACCCCTAATTATTCACTAATTTCACATTTGGTCCCTTATGTTCACAAAAAATATATTTAATCCCTCATATTTCAAAAATTTAACAATTTTGGTCTTTTTCGTAAATTTAACGTTAGTTAAGAGTTAAGACATGTTGAACACACGCTTGATTCCATTACTACTAACGAAAAATTGACTAAAAATGTCGAATTTTGAAAGATGATGGATCAAATGTGTTTTTAATCCAAATATAAGGGTCCAAATGTGAAATTTGTGCAAATTTGAGGGATGGAATTTGTGAATTCGACTCAATCGAAAGCTTATTTTAATAGAATCGAGAGAGCGGAGAGAAACCCAGAAGAAGAAATTTGCAGAGGAGATGAAGATGACATGGAAGAAGAACCCTAACGACAGTAAAAAAAGCAACAGCAGAAAACGACCCATCTCTTTAAACCCTAATCTTCCTTTTGAAGATGTCAATTCCACTTCCGATTCAGCGGAGCCGCCGAGGGAAGGTGAATTAATTGGAAACGACGACGTATCTAACAACAAAACCTCGCGCTCCGACGAGGAAGATGACAAAAGGAAGAATCTTGCTCTATATTTCGAATCCCAAGGGAATAAACTAGCTGAGGTATTTTTTGGTATATGGATTTTGGGAATTTTCAAATTTTTCTTACTTTATTTGTGCCTAGGGTTTTGGATATCATGAACATTTAGTATATGATTTTTGTATTGTCAAATTGATTTGTGAGGTTAACTTTTTTTTTTTTTTTTTTTTTTTTTCTCGAATATGTAATTTATTGGCAAAAATTCATGTTAATTACCTACTGGAACAATGCATTTGAAATTATGACAAATACTTTTTTGCTATATGTTTATATTTCACATATGATGAAGCTTTTTTTTTTTTTTTTTTTTTTTAATTTGGTAGGAAGGAAAATACCGACAAGCGCTTGGAAAGTGGGAGTCTGCGATTACTTTGATGCCCTCGAAAGCTGTTTTACACGAACAAAAAGCTCAGGTTTTGCTCGAACTTGGAGAAGCATGGACTGCTTTGAAAGCTGCAACTCGTGCGTTCCTATTTAATTTTTTTCCTTCTTAGAATTTCTTTCAAGGTAGTCAAAAAAATCGTAATTTTAGGTAAAACTGAAATTTGGTTTTCGATACATTGGTTGCGTTTCCGAGTTTTCTTTTTCACTTGCTAAGATCTTGAAATTAACCACATTTTTAACTAGTGATTTTTGCCCTTGGTTCGTAGGAGCTACGGAACTGGAACCGAAATGGGGTGAGGTAAAGTTTTCGCCCTTTGCGTGTATTATGCTGCGAAGATTTAACGGAAATGAAAAAAAGTAAATAAATTAATGTGATTTAAATATAATTTAACTCTACCTAAGTATGGTGTGACGAATAGTTGAAAGGGTTGGCACTAAAAGTGTTAATTGGTAATTTCTCTTGTTAAATGTTTTGATGTTAAATAATTTTAATTTTTGGATAGTGATAACTAACTATTCGTTTTTTCGATTAATTCTTGATAGGCGTGGATCACTCTTGGAAGAGCCCAATTAAACTATGGAGAACCTGATTGTGCCATTGAAAGTTTCGATAAAGCGTTGGCCATTAAGGTAGCATTAAAACATTTAAGGTATCTTTAACTGTATACAAAAGTTAGATCTCGAGCGTATGATAATTTAATTATTATCTATTTACAGCCCGATTGTACGGAGGCAAAAGATGATAGGCAGACAGCATTGCATTTAGTGAAGAGGCGAAAACAGCTTCATTCGACAGGTTTGAGTTCAACTGAAAGTCGTTTTCTTATTGGAGATCAAGGCTAATCTAAATCCTCTTGAAGAGTACTGTTTGCCACAACGACTTGTGATAAAATCATCTATGGTTTTCAATTTCATATCGATAGAGTCTCGTGTTCATCGTATAAGGATGAATTTGCTCCCGTTTTTTGAATTAGAAGTCGTGTTGAAATGAAAATATGTTTGTTGTACTTGTAGGAATGCAATGAAAATTTATAAGGCTTAGATTGAAAATAAGTTCAGTTAATATTTTTTAGGATGTTTGTTTAAATAGATAAATATGTAAGTGGTAGGATTAGTGAAATGATGTTCTTTGATTCCTGCCAAATGAAGTGAAAAACTATACGTACAACCAAAATATTCCAAAGAAAACATATTTCAAATTTTCAATCGAAGATTTCCGGTTCGACTCTGTCAAAAGAATCATCTTACAGGTGGTGAAACATACTATTACAATTTGCTACAGGTAATAACCAGGAGCAAAGAATCTGCTATACTACAATTTCCCAGATGTAATACATCACAAGCAGCAGAAACAGAATTCGCGTCTCCTGCCAGTTTTCTGCAAAAAAATGTCCTACATATGCAGTAGCATACAATTGTTACACTGTTACATTTAACAACTAAAGGTACACGACGAAACTCCTTCGTCTCGCCAAAAAATATTCAAGGGTTAGAATTTTCCTCCTCAATCAATACACAAACACACACTCACTAAGCTTTGAGTCCATTTGCCACAAGATTCTCTTCGTAATTCAGAGTTTTCGCTGCATTTAGAAGCATATCCATGCCCCCACCAGACTTAGTCAAACCCTCCACTGTCTTCGTTTCTCCAACCAACGACCTCTTTCTCGATTTAGTATTTTGCATATTCTCGTAAATTTGTTTAGCTTTGAGTACCCGCTGGATTCCCACATCGCACTTTGTGCAAAACCATTTCCCTATAGGTATGGTCTCACGAGGTGGGTCCATACAGTAAAGGTGATACGCGTGATCGCACCCATCGCACAGAACAATCTTGTCATCGTCTCTATCGACAAAGCAGGCTCTGCACAAACAAGAAGGGCAATACCAACAAGGCCCATAAGATATCAGCTGTTTAGTTGTCAAACATTTTACATGGTAAAACTTGTCTTCGCAGAATGAATGACCGCATATCCTGTAGTCTTCTTCGTTTTTAACCTCCATTCTACAACTCTTGCAGTGTGGAAATCTTTTATTATTATTATCCCCTTCGTTTGCATTTAACCCGGTTGAACTCTCCTCCAATTCCTTTGGTGGTGCTTCATATATCAGTTCGTCTTCGAGATTAGAAGCATTCAATCTCTCACAAGCTATGCAGTTGTCATGAGGGGATTCGATTCCCTTTCCTGTGCAATTTGCACAGTACCAACTTCTAACAGGAATTCCTTCGATAGGTGGCTCGATACAAGATAAATGGTACATTTCCTCACATGAATCACACACTAAACCATTTCTTCCGTCAATTTTTTCTCTGCAGTGCCTACAAGTGTGAACTTGGTCGACGGCACAGGCCTGTGTTGGCTCCGTTTTGTGCATGCTATATTCTTGTGTAAGTAACTGTAATAATCACAAAAAGGACATCACATTCAGAACCGAACTACCCAACACATCATAAAAGTTAGCTTAGAAGTCTTCTACTGCGTTTTTCTACCTGAGTCTTTAACTAGTACTAAAATCTGTTTTTCAGCTTTCCATTATGATCCAAAGTCTTAATGTAAAGAAAATATTATTGTGTACATGGAACTTTTTAGCGTAACAATGTTCTGTATTCACAATGCAAAACAGGGAAAAACACAGTTTCAAAACAGTTACCTCATGCGTGCCTTCCTCAAAAATGCCGTTTTCAGAGCTTCCTACCTGCAAATGCAGGGAGTGGAGTCGAAAAAGATAAGATTAACAAGGAAAGCATAAACGGCAAACACAACCAAGCATATGCAAGCAATTACTCTACCTGTTCACAAAAAGAAGTCATTGTTTTGTCCGACAGGCATTTCACGAGGGAAATTATATCATTGCCAAGTCTTTGGAGATTTGTCCATATCTACAAAAGAAAGTTAGAACTGAGACTTACAGCATGTAAATGTATACAAAACACAAATCTACGTATGTATATTCCTCAATTTCATAATACAAGGCAATCGAAATAGCAATTCCAAAACCGGCTGCCCACCGTATCAACTGTCAAACCCTCAACACTGTCATTTTAATCTGCATTCTTATTTGAACACTTCATATACTAGTTCTCCCACTCCGAACTATTTAATACTGAGAGGATATATAAAAGCCTTGGTTATGAGAAGGTAAAAGTCACCAAAAACATTGAGACTTGAGTCTTGATAAGCATGTGTATAAAGTGAAGGATAATTAAAAAACGAGGGCAACTAGAAGACTATCCATGCCTACCCCTTCACTAAAACTTGCCACAACTTAAATATCTACTCTCTATGTCTCCAGATGATCGCATGCAATGAGAAGACGCATAGGCATTAAGCAAGTCAGTTTCAGAATTGTACCTGTTGTAAATCTGAATGAAATAGCGTGGGCGAACTTTCATATGCTTTCTCTTTCATCCTTGAGTTTACGTGACTCAAATCAAATAATTTGTCAGCCTTCATTCCATTTGCAAGAAATAGACTGCATAGTTGAGCAAACTGTTCTGACATAATAACATCAAACAAGGTGCAGCGACAGAGCTTTGCAACTCTATCGTGATTTGATTCAGAAGCTGATTGACTAGATGGTATGCCCGTAGTGCCCTTAACTTCATTTTGAAGACTATCAGGAACAGACCCGGTCGGGGAAGTGTATTTGCTCCGAGATTTACAATAATGTACAGATTCCTGCACAGGGAACCACATTAATCTGCTAAATATATACTAATTAAAGGCTGCAATTGAGAAGCCTAGTATAAAAAGGACCTTTTCTGGTGCAGGAAAAGTGGGGATCTTATTAACTGATAGCTATGTTTCATTCATGACCGGGAAAATCAATGCAAAATAATATTCTAATGAACAAGAAAATATAGGTTGCAGGCAATCAATGATGCGGTACATACCTTAACAGTATTTCTGCTACCACTTCTTGGATGAAGTGCAAGAGCATTTTGGATGCATTCTTTTAGACCACCTTCTGTTTCCAACGATTGGCATATCCGCTCGAGAACAATATTTCTTTGATGGTTGAGCACGCAATCATGGGAAGCACTTGTATGTGAACTTTCCTGAATAACTTGATCCGACGAACTCTTCATTGACTACAAAATCAAATGAAGAAACCTCAAAACAAGCACACATGGGACTTGCAGTAAGAGAGAGAACAATGATGAGGGGAATAGGAGATCAAATAGAAATCCAAACAACACACAAAACATGTCAATTTTTAATCAAACGAGAATTTGAAATGAGTTGTTGGCCGTAAAATTTAAAACAGTAACAAAACAGAGAGGCTGTTCTCTCATTATGGATCCCTAGATGCTAGGAGCCTTGCAATATGCCAAAGAAACATGACACTCTGTTCTTCATATTAAAACCTTAGTTCTGGGAAACTGAGACATGGCCAAACGAGCCTTTTCAACAAGACATAAAGCAAAGAAAAAAGTAACTTAATTTGCAATAAGTAACTTTGTGAATTGAGAAATTACCACACCTTCTCAAAGAGTCGAGTATCTGCATCATCCAAAACCATATCATGCTCCACATCTTTGGCAATCCTTCGTCTCTTGTAAGTAAGCATACCACCTCCTAACCCTGATGAACCAGTTTCCGCATCACTTCCACTTCCACTTCCATTCGCCTGCGACTCACTAACCTTGAACTCCACCATTCCACTTCTAGTACGACTTCCGACTCCAATAAAATCGTTTTCTCTACGTTCATCGACCATTATAATAATTCAATTACCCACAAACAAAAACGAAAACCACAATCATAACCTAAAATCAAACCAAACAGCATCCAAAAATCAAAAATTCCCAGCCAATTACTAATAAAATAAAAATAAATCAATCAAACGCATCTATCTAGGTCAAAACGCAAGAAGCAGAGCCTGCAAAACCCCCCCAAAACGACAACGAACAACTAAATGTGAAACTTAAATACTTTTACTTCAATAAATTTTACAACACTACCAGAAAAAGAAGCAACGATTACAAGATACTTACCGGCGAAAGAGGGAGAGAGAGAATCTCAGTTGTTTATCGGAACCCTAGTGAGAGAAAGTGCGAGTGGATTAGGAGAGGGCTTTTCAAAAATTTTGAAAAAATGAGAGGGCATTTCTGTGTGTTGTTCGGAGTTCCAATTTTCTTTACTTCTCAGCTTTTAAATTGTCCTTTTGTTACTGGTAACCGAATCAACCGGCAATTAAACAGTTATCGGGCATTTCATCTCTTTCTTCCACCGGCACGTGCCGGTTTGGTTTGCTGTTTGCGTAATTCATTTCAAAAATTATTATTTATTAATTATTAAAAAGAAAAAAGGGTAAATTACACCTACACCCCTGAGGTATGCTAAAATACATTTAAGGTCCCTTTAGTATCGGTACTTACAATCACCCCTGAAACATTGGTAGAAACCGTAACGGAATAATGCATTGAATACGTTACTTAGTTAGGCTCTAATGGACTATTAGTCGCAGGCAGTGGTGGAGACAACATAGAGTTAGGGGGCATGACTCTCGTAACATTTCTAAAATTCTTATTATTTCATATAAAATTTATAAATTTTCGTCTATGATAGCATTAACGGCCCGCGAGAAAAAATATAGTGCTTATCGTCACCAGGACATAAAATCTTAGCTCCGGTAATTGTTTCAAAGGTGTGGCTATAATTAACCCAATATCATAGGGACCTTAAAGTTATTTTATCATACATCAAGGGTGTAGGTGTAATTTACCCAAGAAAAAAAGAAGGAAAAAATATTATTTAATACTGAAATGCTAAATCCTGCACTAAAATTACAAAATCCCACACATAAATAAAATAATTTCTCTCTCTAAAATCCTCCAGCACCCAAAACCCTCTTCCTTTCCTCTTCTTTTCCCCCATACTTCTCTACTCATTGTTTGCAAAATCACCCTCCAAATCAAGAAATAAGTAGTTAAATATTGCAATTTGTGTTGAAGTATTTACTCTGCAGTGGTACTTTTCTGGTTATGGGGACTTAGGGTTTGCAGGGATGGAATGTGTTCATCCATTAAATTTTGTAAGATGAAAATTGAAAATTGAAACCTTATATCTAAATCTAAACACTTATATTCATCAAGCTTCAGAGCAGATTGAATATTTTTTAATCCATGTAGAAACAACGACATATTTCAAATCACTCAAAAATCAAATCAATTCAATCGACGAACAAGCAAAAAAATCTTTACATCGCGCTAAAAAAGAATGCGGACGGAGATAGGTGGGTGTCTGTGGTGGCCGCGCGGTGAAGAAAGGTGCGTCCACCATAGCCGCGGGTTGTAGTAGTCGTGCGTCCAAGGTGGATGCAAGGCAGAAGAAAAAAGCATCCATGGTGGACGCAAAAGGGTGTCAGATTTTTTTTTTAATTTAGATATAATAATTATTTATTAATATTTAATATTTAATAATGATATTAAATATTCTTAATGTATATGTTTTATGTTTGTTTTCTTTTGATCAATAATTTAATAACAATTATTATTAATTATTTAGTAATGTTTTATGTTTTTTTCTTTCTTTAGATCGATAATTTAAAATTATTTTATAAGCGTTAATAATTGTTTATAATTTTACAATGTTTTAAATAGTTATTTAAGTAATGTTATGAATAATTGTTTGATTTAATAGTTATGAATATTAATAATTGTGTGTGAAAAGGAGTAAACAAAAGAAGTGAAAGGTGTTGAGGAGAGAAGTCAGAGAAAAAAGTTGTAGAGAGAGAAAGTGTTTAATTTATGTGCAGGATTTAGTAGATTTTAGTGTAGGATTTAGCACTCCCCTATTTAATAATATTCACTTGTATAGTATTGGGCTTTCAAACTATGGGCCCACCAGATATCATTCCTAAACAGCCCTATATAAATATTTTAAAACAATTATATTTGGCTCCGCCGTATCTTCCAAAACAAAAACCACCATAAAAAGGTATCAAAATTCAAATGCGGCGGAACCACCACCGGCGATTTTCGTCCGGTTCAGACGACGACGACGAAGACGATGAAGATGAAGAAGAAGATGAAGAAGAAGAGAATGTATCCTCTGCGGCGCGGCGGCGGACGAGGATGAAGTGTCTATCCTGCAAGGAGGAGTACGGCGACCGCAACGCCGGCACTTGCCGCGAGTGCTATGAGGAGGCGGGGGAGACGGAGGAGGAGCTCAAGCGCCAAATCGTTGAACTCGATTCCAAAGTCAACTTTCTTTCCCTGATTGCAATTAGCCCCAAATTCGTACCCACCGCCAACCCTCGATGCTTTTCCGACGTCGTTTTGGTCGCCTCTGGTCCGCCGGAATCAGATAATCCACACTGCAATTCGCCTTCAATTCCGGCACATCGCGCCGTACTGGTACAGTTTCCACTGCCCTAGGGTTTTGCCCTCCGTCGATTTCAAGGCTGCCTTTTTAGAGATTATAAAAGTAAAACTCAATATTTTTCGATTTTATTTCTGATTCATTTGTCACATGTTAAAAGCGTTTTACTGAGATTCTCTGTTTTCGGAGCAGACGAGCAGATCTCCGGTTTTCAGGGCAATGCTCGAAAACGAAATGGAGGAGAGCCTCACCGGAACTATCATGATCCGCGATGTATCGTACGACACCCTTCGAGCGTTTGTCAACTATATGTACACAGCCGAAGCATGCCTTGGCGAGAACATGGCCTGCGATCTCCTAGTGTTGTCGGAAAAATACCAAGTGAAGCATCTCAAGAACTACTGCGAGAAGTATTTGATGTCTACGTTGAATTGGGAGAATTCGATCCCCCGTTATGCTTTTGCTCATCAGCATGGGGCGAAGAGTTTGCTCGATTCATCATTGTCGTTGATTTTGGACAACATGGATAAGCTCGGCAAACGAGAAGAGTATGTGAAACTTGTGGAGCGGGACCCACGGATGGTGGTGGAGATTTACGAAGCTTATCTCTCGAAACAAGTGAATACGGGTTTAAGTAAAGATCGATTTGTGAAGGCTTAGGCTGAGTAAATATTCTTTTGTTTTTTGGGGGGGATTTCATATATGTCTTAGTTAGTATGGTGAGCATTGATGTAATGATTTATTTTGGTAGAGAGATTCTTCTTAACAAGATGTTTCATGGGAGCAAACAATTTGTGTAATGCCGAAGATTTGATTAAACTGTATACGAACAAAAAAAACGTCTAAATATGTGTTAATACGTATCAACATATAATGCATCCGTTCCCCCCACTCGCGTGCCGAATGTGTCATGTACCTCAAATCGGGTCTAATAGCAACTTTCTCCTACTCGATCACGTTTCTGAAAAAACTAGCCGTCTCGCACGTAACAAATATTCGAGACATTCGCAGCGCCCCTCAAAAGAACCGAATGGTGGGTTCGATACTCCTTTTTTCCTTCTTGAATTTAGCACTAAAAAATCTAGTGTCTGTTTTCGGTGCAGTTAGTGCATTGTTTTTAGTGTGTATTTTCGGTGTTGTGTTTGTATATTTTTGTAGTGTGTGTTTCCGCTATAGTGTGTGTGTATTTTTTTAGTGTGTGTTTTCGATGTCGTGTGTGTATTTTTTTTAGTGTGTATTTTCGTGTGTCTTTCGATGTAGTGTGTGCGTATTTTTTGGTGTGTGTTTTCGGTGTAGTGTGTGTATATTTTCTAAATGTGTGTTTTCGATTTCGTATGTTTATTTCTTTTAGTGTGTATTTTCGGTGTAGTTGTGTGTGTGCTTTTAGTGTGAGTTTTCGGTGTAGTGTGTATTTTTTTAGTGTGTGTTTTTGGTGTATTTTTGTATATTATTTAGTGTGTTATTAGTGTGTTTTGGGTGTAGTGTATGCAATTCTTTTTAGTGTGTGTTTTCAGTGTAGTGTGTGTATTTTCTATATAGTGTGTGTAATTTTTTCTAGTGTGTGTTTTCGTTTTAGCGTGTGTATAGTTTTTAGTGTGTGTTTTCTGGTAGTGTGTGTAATTATTTTTAGTGTGTGTTTTCGGTGTAGTGTGTGTATATTTTTTAGTATGTCTTTTGGGGTAGTGTGTACATATTTTTTTAGTGTGTGTTTTCGCAGTGTGTGCAGTTATTTTTAGTGTGTGTTTTTTATGTAGTGTGTGTAATTCTTTTTAGTGTGTGTTTTTTGTGTAGTGTGTGCTTTCGGTGTGTGGTGTGTAAAAAAAATCACGATTAAAATAACCAAAAACTGTATGCTATAGTACACAGATTTTAGTTAAAATTGGTGCAATGTCCAAAAAACTGTTTACGATCAAAACCACAAAAAACTGTTTACACAGATTTTAGTTAAAATTGGTGGAACGTCCAAAAAACTATTTCCCGATCAAAATCACAAAAAATGTTCACTATAGTACACCAATTTTGGGTAAAAAATGGTGGAACGTCCAAAAAACTACTTCACGATCAAAATCACTAAAAACAGTACACAAATTTTGGGTAAAATTGGAGGAACATCCAAAAAACTATTTCACGATCAAAATCACCGAAAAACTGTATGCTATAGTACACAAATTTTGGGTACAATTAGTAGAACGTCCAAAAAACTTTTTCACGATAAAAATCACCAAATACTATACGCTATATAGTACACAGATTTTTAGCGTATATTTTGGGTGTAGTGTGTGCAATTCTTTTTAGTGTGTATTTTTGGTGCAGTGTGTGTATTTTCGGTGACATTCGCAGAGCCGCTCAATAGAACCGAATGGTCGGTCAGATACTCCTTTTATCCTTCTTGAATTTAACTCCCCAATATCGGAGCTCGCTTGCAGATTTGACATGCCTTCGAATTACCATATTTTCTCCTCGTCGGTTTTTGTGCCTGTGGATTTTTCGATATGTCGAAAACTACAACATCCTATGCATGAGGGCAAGAATCTCGTTAACATCTTTCGATCCTAATTAAGAAAAAAAAAAAAAAAAAAGAAACAGATCGAACAGACTACAACGGACATTGCCTTCCTTCAGTTTCATTGTTTCGAAGAGGTTGTTGAGAATGAAAACGGAATCTGGTTCGCGATCAATGCGAAATCGTACCTGTACACTAATACAAATTAATATTGCTCTTTAATCAATAATTTTGAATTTGTTTCTTTTTTTGTATTACAACAATATAATCAAGGAGTTTCCATGTCCAAGTTTACATTTTGAGAATTACACATAAGAAAATAAATAAATTATTTATCATTTTTCTCTTCCCTTTCCTATAAGCTATATATAATCATATGATGTAAAAAAAAAAATATGATTACAATCTTTTTTCGCAAGTTAAAAGTTTCCAATTCGAGTGAGGACCCTCTCCCGAATCGAACACAAAAGTCACCCATCCGACTGCTTTCGCGATTTCTTCGAGCTCGTTAATCACAGAAGTGATGTCACGTACGTAAACTCGTCCACCTGGTCTTAGTATTCGATCCATTTCCATCACAATGCTCGATATATTACACCTTCAATAAATATTTTAAAAATAAATTATTTATTTCAATTGTAGGATAAATAATATAATCAAACAGAAACAATATAATTTGTTTGTACCTTTTCTGCTCTACAGAGAAAAGACCTGCTGCATTCAGCATGTCATATGTTCTTGGATATGTGTCAAATGGCTCACACCTGTCACATTTTTTTTAATTTCACATTAAATTAAAAAATAATGTTAAATTCTATTACATCATAGTACAAAACAAAAAAAAAATTGCTAAAAAAAATTCATACCAATCATGTATAACGCCTATAAGACCGCGATCGAATATCACAGGCAGTGTATTCGAGCCACTAACCGGAACAACATTCATAACCCAAGAATTAACCTCGAAATCGAGTAAAGCAGCTGCGAATCTGTAAAAGGGTAAAATCGTCAAATCAATCGGAACTATAGTTCGAAAAATCTTCGAATTAGTGCAAAAAAAAGACGAAATTACCCTCCGTATCCAGCTTTCATGTCCATAATATTTCGCAAGTTCAACTCGTTCATGTGAAAAGCACCGATGTATCCACTTACGATATCGTTCCAATACTTCGAATCTGCTTTATACAGTTCCCTCCTCGAGTTGAAAGCATCCATTTTTATGGTGAAAAGCCTCTCGGGCGGGCTATGCAAACGGGCGGGCCAGTTTGTGATATTGGCTCCGTATCCATTTTCGGGTAAACGGGTTATGCATGCCTTTGCGTTTACGTACCATATTTCATCGGGATTATCGGTAGTGTCACATAGTGAAGGTGTCATTACATCACGATCACGGTTGAGATAGCAACTATTGTTTAGAGGCTTCTGCCAAATTGCTAAGTACCCTTCCTTATTTACTAAATCCCAGCAAATTTTGCTAGTAAGATCCTCCATTTCTGTGAAAATATAAGAAGTAAGTAATATATGTCTGAAGTAAGTAATATATGTCTGTAATAAAAAATAATAATAAATAATTTGTTGATCTTGAAATTTCAAGAATGGCTAGATACCTCTCCATTGTTCGATTAGTTCGCCTTCGTTAACGGCTTTTGATTCCCACACAAAGTACCCTCCGCCTCTAAGAATTCTATTCGCCTCGAGAAGCAAAATCCCATCTTCATCGCAAAAAAAAGAAAAAAGTATAAATATTAAAATTGGTGTTTCGGAATTCTAATTCGAAAAAATGGGGCAGAAAGAAAGAGTTTTTATCAATTACCATGATTTGTCCAATTAATTCTACATCTAGAACAATGAATTAAGTCGAACGCTTGGCTAGAGAAAGGCAAGCGGTGGGTCCCACCGAATGAAGCTAACATGGCAGGTACACCTCTTTCTAAGGCGAATTGAATTTGATTTTCACCGACGTATTTTGGAGATATTGAAAGAGTAGTCACATTTCGGTTGATCAAGTAGGCACCGAAATTTGCAACTCCAGAGTCGATATCTAAAACAACTCGCGTGTGTTGACCAAATGCAATTTCCGGAACCATCTATGTACATTTTGCTCCACAAATTAGTGTTGAAGAAAATCGAACATAAAATTGAGAGAGACATTGAAGACAAACAACCAAACCTTGGATATTTGATCCAAATACCGGTCGGTGCTAGGGATAAATTGAGGCCCGTTTCCTCGGAATATAAATTTATCGTCTTTTCTCGATATCCAATTTCCTTCACCTTTTTCTTCAACCAAACGAGGTACATTATCGAACCAAACCTACAAAGAGTTGGATTTTTTTTCTTTGCAAAAAATTAAAAAATCTCAAGGAAAACAGAGTATGTACATAAATTTTCCTATTTCTTCGTAATTCTACATTTGATTTTGATTCGCCATTATCGAAATTTCCCATCGCAAACAAAAAGAATCGAGTTAATTACATATACTAGAAACCATGTCATTCCCTATTCTCACTCTAATTGCTAGTGATCATATACATCAATGATTATATTTAAAGCCAAATTCAAGAATCCAACATTAAATAACAAAAAAAAAAATCCAAATCCCACTATAATTAACTAAATCAATAACAAATTAATAAAAAAAAAAAAAAGAGTACAAAATCGAAAAATTTATACCTCATCTCGAGATTTCGGCCACGGAATGTGAATCTTGTACCCTTTAGGCCTAGGCACCAAACAATCCAGTTTCTTGCCATTTTCCGGGCAATGCCGCTCGTAATTTCCGCCCTTCTCCGATGAATTGAACCTCGAAACAGAATCTACATTGTCCAAACAAGGTATATAGTTTCCCATACTCTCATCACAAAATCTAAATTTCTCAAATTTCACAACTTTTCTTATTACATCACTCTCTCCTCTGTCCTTTTCATTACCACCACCATTGACATTTGCCACCACACTTTTTATCAGCTCTTCATCAAATTCCCCCACTGTAAATTCATCTGTCATAACCCCCATCTCGTTAACTATCCCTGTTCTCTCCAGCACCGCCGCCGGAGGCGGCGGCGGTGGCTGCGGAGGAGGAGGGGTGGAAGGGTTTGTTGTGGGGGTGGAGTTGAAGAAAGAAAGATGGTGACTTTGGGCTGTGGTTGTGGAGGAGAGAGAGAAATGTTTGAAGAGAAAGAAGAGAGAGAAAGAGAGGAGAGAGAAAGCTGTGATCTTTACAAATGTTGAAGATGAGCTTGTGAACATGGATTTCATCTTCTCTGTAAAATTGGGTGAAGAAAGACAAAATCAAGAATTGATTTTTTTTTTTTGTTTTGGGGGGGGGGGGGGTTTCAGATTCTTTGCTGAATTTGCTGAAAAAAGTTTTTATATCTCAAAAGCCAAAAGTGATTCTGCTAACAGCTTTTTGTTTATTTAATGTTTAATTTTAATTGCATTTCCATTAAAGAAGTTTGGGTACCTTGTAAAAATCAATTCTTGCTGTTAGTACAAGCATTGGATTGATCTTTGTGCATGGATTGTTTGCCCAGAAAGGAGTAGGGTCAAAAAGGGGAAAAAGATTTGGTGGGGCTCTACGGTACTTTATTACTGCGGTTCTGTCCAATTAGAGCTAGAAATTTTTAAGAAAGAATGGAGAACTTTTTTAGTGTTTAGCGACTTTAGTGTAGAGATGGGCGCACTGGAGGGGGTATTTGATTGTTGGAACGTTTACGGTACGATTTTGTTGTATTAATAAATACATTTTTTGAAAAATATTAATAATCATGAATTAAGGAGGTTTATTGGGAGTCAAAAATGGGGTAAAGCACATGGGATTGTCCTTAATTAGTACTAGTAAAAAAGAAAGTTAATTACAGATTAAAATTACTAATAATAGACTTTTTAATTGCTTTTTTCCGTAATTAGTTTTGTTGATTCTAAATGACGTCAACCTACATTTCTTAATAAAATAAGTAAAATGTTAATATTGTTAGAAATGTAGGTATAAATAGTTTAAATTCATATAGTACGAACGAAAACTTCAATTTTTCGATGTATTCGTCTTTTGAACACGTTTTGTATCAGACGCTCGAGGACACGTTGTGAATTATTTGTCCCTTGATGCCTGCTGTGTGTATAT
>NW_012193492.1:119723-142564 GCF_000504015.1 Erythranthe guttata | reverse complement strand
GGGTCACCCCTAACGGTCCAAGACGGCATGCAACTTGCATGCTGCAGGCTGACCTACAGGATCCCAATTCAAATTGATAGTTGATAATAGGATTATTTTTGAAAATATTTGTATGAAAATATATAAAAAATATATATATTAATAAAATATAATATTTGTTTATATAGCATATTCATAAATATACCTCTATATTATTGATATTTATACATTTTCCTCAAGTTCTCTCGTATCTAATTTATGGAAATTTCGTTTTTTCGTTTCCATTTCCTGAATCACCGTTTTCGTGTATGTGCAACATAAGCTTTAAATCAACTTTCTTAACATTATTATTTCAAAATCTAACAACATACTAGTAAGATGATGTTTGCAAACGCTTTTCCAAAGTGATTATGAAATTTTTTTCTTCAAAATCAATTTTTTTAATTATTAAAAAGCTCATAATCACTCTAGAAAAACGTTCGCAAACACCACATAAGTATTATTTATACTGTATTGTATTCACAAAAACACACACACACACACAAAATAAATAAATAAAAAAAAGAAAAAAAAAAAAAGAATAGCTTTTCACGGAGAAGCCAAGGAATCAAACAACATCATATCCTTAAACTCGTGGAAATCAAGAAACCCATCGGAGTTGCTATCGTACGCCGCAATCATAGCCTCGCAATCCGCGCCGCAATCCTCATCCCACAGCCCCAATCCGGACAGCGCAACCCGGAGCTCGTCGCCGGAAATGTAACCGTCGCCGTTCAAATCGAAAACCCTGAAAGCCCTTCGAAGATCCATCTCCAGCACCTCATCTCTCGTTTCAAGATCGTATTTTTCTCTGACCAAACTGCCCCCGCCGCCGATCGTCAGAGCTTCGTAGAAGAAGAGAAAATCAACGGCGTTGAGAGCCTCCTCGCCCACGAACCGTTCGAGCTCGACCCGGTTCGTCCGGACTCCGATTCTCTCGAGCAGCCACATCAGCTCGTCTGTGCATACTAGACCGTCGCCGTTTTTGTCTAGCTTGTTGAATATCTGGTGCAGCTGAATTTTACTCAGAGGAGACATTTTTTTATGTATATGTATATATATGTTTGTGTTTTGATTGTGTGTAATTCTTGATGTATATGTATATATATATATGCAGAGGAGGAGGAGGAGATTATTTCTTGCAAACTTCTAGAAGATTGAGTCATACAATTTTATTTATTTTTCTAAGGTAGTACTACTAGTCTGTACGGACCACTTGTTGAATGAAAATGACATTCTTGTAGTTGAGTTTTGTGGAAGAAGGTTACAGGAAGTTTCCGGGAAGAAGAAGCAAAAAACAGAGCAAATTAGAGACAATTCTTGTTACGTTACGAAAAATTACGAAAAAGTCTCTTATGTTTTGGATAATTACAGCCACACCTGAACTATGAAACTTTTTACACGTTTACGATTCGTTTTGTATATGATCACTAGCTATTAGAGTGAGAATGAATTCGAGTGACATCGTTTCTAGTCCACTTATTCTCCAGTTTGTACTCGTTTCACCCGTTCGTGTCTTTTGACTTGTAAATATTATATTATGTATGGTATATCAGAAACTGCATCTTAGCGCAAAACGAGTGCAAACTAGAGAACATTCCAAATATTATATTGAATCTGACATCGTAAATGTGGACACGTAAGAAAACTCATAGTTCATGGGTGATTGCAATTAGAGTAAAAAGCAGTTTACCCCCTAAACAAATGCCCGTTTTGCACTTTGCCCCCCAAACAAAAAAAATTTGCACGTTCTTACCTAAACTCCAGTTTTTGTTGCACGGTACCTCAAAATTGGAATATTCAGGCCATTTTAACCGGAATCTTACACACGTGCTATTCACGTGAGTTTTAAAGGGGCAAAAGAGTATATTCTCTTACATTCTTCATAAATAAATAAAAAAAAACAAAAATTACAGTATTATAATACCTATTGCAATCAAAGCAGCAACAGCAAACATCTCAGCAATCGCCAGGGGCAAATTGGAGAGAATCGACAACACTTTTCTAGGCAAACCCTTCAGCCTCCACGAATCGACCTTCGGCGGCGGAATTTTCGGATCTCCACCACTTCCGCCGCCGGAAACCGCCGGAGCTCCGCCAGGATCAGGTGCTTCAATTTTAGTTGCCGTGCTCTTGTTCTTCTTCTTGCCCTTGTTAATTCTACTCTCATTGTCAGAGGTTTTGAGCTGCGCAAAAACGGCGGTGTTGGTGGTGAAAGAGAGAGTGAGGGTTCTGCCATTTCCGGTTTCTGCAGGAAGTGTAGAGACAGTAATAATTGTTGGGGAAGGGTAATTGGGATCCAATATACCAAATAATTGGTATATTGCCCATTCCTTGTAAAGAAGCGGGCGACGGCGGTGGAGGGTAGGGTGGAGAGTGTGAAGAGGAGTAGAGTTGTGAAGAGGAGGAGCAAGCAGATGGAGCTTGTGGATTGGGCTTTGTTTAGGAGGTGGTGGTTCGAATTGTTGCGCCTGAGGGTGATGAATTTGGGAAAAGATTGAAATTGTTGAATTATTTGTTGGTGGTTGTGGCGGCGGCGGTGGTGATGGCGGCGGCGGTGGTGGTTTCTTGTTCTTGATTTTGGTGGTGTTCGTCGGGGAAGAAAACTAAGAGGAAACCCCCAATTGCAGATTTTCCCAATTTTGTTTTTATTTTTTTTGTTATTTTTTTTAATTTATGAAGAAGGTAAGTGAATAGACTATTTTGCCCCTTTAAAACTCACGTGAAAAGCACGTGAGTAAGAATCCGGTCAAAATGGCCTGAATATTCCAATTTTGAGGCACCGTGCAACAAAAAGCGTAGTTTAGGTAAGAACGTGCAAATTTTTTTTGTTTGGGGGGCAAAGTGCAAAACGGGCATTTGTTTAGGGGGTAAACTGCTTTTTACTCTTGCAATTATCCAAACATAAGGGATTTTTTCGTAATTTGACCTTACCTCAATTTTGTATGACGGTAATTTAATTTGTTTTTTTTAATTTTTGAGATGGCGTAATGATGATATATGGCAGACATCATGAATATAGAATGGTAAAAGTAAGAGGGGGTTTGACTTTAATTTGTATAAACAAATGAAAACTTGAGATTTTATAAGATAATATTGTTTGGAATTTAGATATACACTTAAACATGTACGAATTAATACAGTCGAAACTAATAAAATTCTATTGGTTTAACGAAATATTAAATCAATGAACTAATAATTCAGTATGTTTTTACCGAGTTGGAATCGAAAAAAAATATTATTCAAGTGAAGTTATCGATTTATGGAGTATTAATTTATTGAAGTTCTAGTATATATATATATATAATATGAAATTCTCCAAGTGCTTATTGAAATTGTTTATGAAAATAATGCTCAAAAGTCTTATCCATGATGACCAATTGATCATGCCAGCCTCTTATCATTATTCTTTATTAAACCCTCAATCATAAATAAATAAATAAAAAAAAAAAATTTGAAGCAAGTTAAGACTAATTTCTAACATCTCGCCAAATATTTGGTGTTGCATATGAATTTAAGTTAGCTTTAATGGGGTTGAGTTTTATTTAAGACAAGAGAAATGTGGTGATTGAGACAGTTATTCTCTGTACAGCTCTACGCAAGATTGTATGGATATAGATACAGCACAATCTGTAAGCCCTTACTCACCACATAAAAAATATAAAAAAAAAAAAGTAATTAAAAAAAAAAAACAAGAGTCACATTCATCATGAGTTGCTCCTCAACGACTTTTAACTGTCAATAATTAATAATAAGACATTATTCAGAATATGCAGAACAACTCTTAATTCAAGAAGGGCTGCTCTGGTAATTAACGATTACTAAGTCGTAATCGATACTCGAACACACGTCGATTTAATTTGTATGTTTCTTGAATTTGACGTAAACTTATTAGTAATCGTGATTGTTTCGAACTGTTTTTTAGCTCTTTGTCTGTATGAATGGTTAGCATTTTGCCTTCTGCAATAATGAAAAGCTAATGGCTTTTTAATGATATAATCACTTATCTGCCATTTGCCATAATTGAAGAATCATATGTAGAAATATTATTATAATTAATTAAAAAATAATTACAAATGGTTGACTTGAGTAATTATTATATTTTAAATGTTAAAGCTACTTAAAATATCAGATAAAGGGAACTCAAAAAAAGAAAGAAATAAATAAATAAAATTGAAAAACAAGAAAACATGATCAAATCATCAAAATACATCTCTCCAGAGAATAGAATCATGCAAAATATAGATCCTATAATATCTTACGAAAACGAAAGTCAATAGCAAAACGATAAAAATCAATCTCGTAAAAAAAAATAAAAATGAAGTAGCAATATATATACATATATATATAGCTATATCATTTTATATCAAATGTTCTCGGAATTAGAAGAAGCCGACATCATATTCTTGAACTCTTCAAAATCGAGCACACCGTCCAAATTCTCGTCGTACACGCGGATCATGTCCTTGCAATCTTGTCCGCTCCGTTTCTCCCACAACCCTAATCTCGAGAGCACGCTCTGCAGCTCGTCGCACGTAATGTATCCGTCGCCGTTCAAATCGAACACCTTAAAGGCCTTGGAGAGATCGTCCGAGGAATCTTCGTCGGATTCCTTCTCCGCAATCTTGGCCTTGACCATTGCCTCGTAGAAGAAGAAGAACTCAATGTAATCGAGGCTCGTTTTTCCCACGAACTTTTCGAGCTCTTCGGAAGTTGTGCGGACACCGATTTTCTCGAGGAGAAGGTGTAGCTCTTCGACGTTTACTATGCCTTTGTTGTTTTTGTCTAAGTTCTTGAAAATTCTGTGCAAGTCATCATGGCTAATTGGAGACATGTGAAGAAAAAACAAAAAAATAAAAAATAAATAAAATAAAAATAAATAAATCTAGAACTATGCAATAGTGAACAAAAATTCTTGTTATGTTTTAGCTATGTTGGAATGATTTCTTGAGTTTATTATATATAGGGGGTGGGTGAGAAAGTTCATCATCAATATAACCGTGTTTTTAACGGTCAAATGAATAATTTAATAAGAAGAAAATAAATTAAAATAATATATATATATATATATATATATATATATATATATATATATATATATATATATATATATATATATATATATAATTTGTTTTTAGGGAAGACTCGTAAAAAGAAGCATAAATTAGTAACGTTTTCTGCTTATTGTTTGAAGTTTAAATATGGAAAAAAAATAATGATTTAACTTTTAATATTAAATATTTTATTGGGAAAGTAATATTTAAAAAGTGGGTTATGGCTGTTAAAAACAATTAATAATCAGGTTTTAAGGATGAAAAGATCTTATTTAGTGGGCAGCACACCTTAATATTTTAAACTTTTTTTGTTTTAATATATATTTACAAATTTATTATTGTTTTGTAATAAGTCTCTTAATAAGCAGCAGAATGTACAGTAGATTGTATTATTATGCATATGAGTTAAAGAGGTGCAGAATGACTTTGTCCAGGAAAATTGGAGAAGAAGAAGATTCTAACTTTACTATAATTTAATCAACGGCATTAATTTCCGTGCAACGGTGGGAAAAATAATTTCGTGTAATAATCAAATCTCACTACAATCCAAAAATTATCCTCGATTATCAGTATTTTACTCCTTCCGTTTCTTTCTAAGTGACTCATAGCCAGTTTTCGATTTCCTATATTAAGTGTCACCTTAGAGTTTCAATGTACAACAATTTTTTTCTCCTCCGAGAAGTTGAAAATTATAAAGGGGTAGTTTTGTCAAATATTTCATATTTGTTTTAACGGATGTAGGTTAACTTAAACGACACTTAAAAAGAAACACGATACCATCACATAACAAGTTACTTATGAAATCTTTTATGAATCAGTTGTATTTTTTTTTTAATTAATGCACTCTATTTTAAATTCAATTTCACATATTTTTTTAATGCACGCGTACTATTTTAAATTCAATTTATCTATGAATGGATAACTATTCGGAATAGAATATTTTTTCGTCGAATTTTATATATCATTTTGCACTAAACATGTAAGCCATAAACACATTGATGTTTCCTCAAGATTCCTTTGAAGTTTCAAGTTGGAAATATATATTAAGAAACACGCTTTATAAATTTTAATTTCCACTCTCTAATTAAAAGGGTGAATCTACTTTACTAAAAGAAAAAAAAAAAAAAAAAAATACTCGACTTTCGAAGAATTTTCCGAATGTCATATATGAAGTCGCTATTCCATAGTCAATACTCAATATATACCCCTTGCTAGTACTTATAGAATTAGACAGTAGAAATATTGCCCCATTTTGGACGCATTTCAAAATAATCTACAGTGGTTTCCAAGTCAATAAGTTCTACAATTGCACACAAAGTAGACTTAGAAAAACAAATGAAAGCGACGAAAAAATGGAATCTGGACGGTTTTTTTTCATTTATTAATTAGCTGAAAATATTCATGTAGGGGAGGGGGTACACAAAAAATCAATGAAGTTTCGGTTAGAACTATCCGACAAATTGCAGAAGTCCCAAAAAAATTATTTAAGCAAAAATGAAAATGATAGATGAGTGTCGATTTGTTACCGCACTTGATAATAATAATAATTCAACGAAAGTGGGCCTCTCAGTTTGAGTAATTTCCAGGCTCTTTGTATGTTTTCTCCACCTGTTCGATTTTGTTTATTTTGAAACCCCTGATTCTCACTTCTTCAGGTACTGAAGCATCCTTAAAATCGACGTTTTCGATTATCCATCCCGCGTTGTGCACAGAACCTCCCACTTTAACCTGTTGAGTGAATTATTTTAAAATCAACGTATGTAAATAAGGATATTTGATAAGAATATTTACATGGAAATGGTATCTACCTCTGCACCATCGACAGCATCTACAACAAGGGCACCATCCAAGGCGAGATTCTCGAGATTGATGCTTTTGCCTTTTAGGACAATGGTGGATTTTCCTGTAATGGAGCAATTTCCACCGACTTTGCTTTTAATGTCTGAATATGTAAGCCCCCATTTGGGTTTCCATACAATACGAGGCCATACATCCACCTCTTGTCCGTTGAATACTTGTTGAACTGGTTCATCTACCTTAACACCAACCTGTGACAATCCAAACAAGATTAGATAATGCATTTGAGAATGAAAAGATTTATTTCTTAGGTCGAGTTACAGAAAATAAAAAAATTGTTATAATTTAGATGAAGTGAAATGTATAATCCAGTAAAAAAGCCAGTTAAATTGTTAGATACACGGAAACGAAGATAAACCAATCATCTCTGATTCCGAGAAGACGGAGTTTTTGAGAGTCAATTGTCAAACATGTATTTCTGAACTTTCATGATTGTGAAGCATTTTCTTGCATGATTTGCGAGTCTATTATAATAGAATGAAGATTTCGAAAAGGACAATAAAACAAAAATATAGCTAAGGTGGGCTAGTCACCAAAAGAGCATGGAGTAGTAAAGATTTTTCCCTATATTACTTCCTTCATGTTAATGAATTACAGATACTACATATTAACTCTTATCTTGATGGAAGTTTTTTGAAAAACCAAGTACCTTTCTCAAAATAAGGCTGTTTGCCCTATATATGGCCATCTCTCCTGAAGTAGCACTGTGATATGGATTGCCTTTAGGTACCTTGAAATGTGAATACGAGATGATAAGATACAGAGAATCAATTTCGAAATATATAGAAACAAAATACAAAGAGACACTGTTAACATTTCCCAATTATTACGTTCTCAGTTTGTCATTCTCCAGTCAGTTCAAAAAACATGTGAATAATGGCATATTCTAACTTTATATGAAATATTATATGTGCACCTACAATCAATCCCATACAAATATTTCCGTACCTTAGCTGCATCTTCAGGATTGTTCTTAACAGGTGCATAAGCCAACCAAGCATCCATCACCTGAGTGGTCATAAAACTACTTGTGTCATGACAACAGTAGAGACAAATCTTATAGCACATAAGAAACTCCGAATTAAAAAAAGGATTTGAAGACAAGCTGTCAAATAAACAAGTTCGAGCTTCTGCTTACAGTAAATCCAACTCTAGCTGAAGGTGGCAGAGTTTTAGGATAATCTTGCATCATACACTCGAGTCGAGTAGATGATTTGAACGCGGTTTTGGTAGAATCTTTGTACCTGGAGTCAGAGAAAAAACCATTAGTAACACACCTATAGCTAGGATAGTAGAAACCAAGAGCAATTTACAACCTAGGTAAATCTGAAAGAATTGAGAGCTTACTTGGGATTAACAAACTCCTTAATGGATCCTCCTGTTTTCGAAAGTTCCTCCAGATAAGGGCCAATCTCAAAAATCAACTGCATTACACATCTGAAAAAGTCAACCCTATAAACAAAGATGATTTGATGTGCAAAGTTACAGTGAGCAAACAATGAAACATCATGCCATCATTTGTCATAGTCATACTACTACTTGTTTCAGATCATCCATAGATTGTTAAACTTTACATGCTTTAGGAACCTGGCAGTTGGCCTCATGGTTTAAAATACTGAAAAAAGGACTTCGATAGAATGTGGCAGCCAGGTATAGAAATAATCAGATGATGCAAGATCTACCGGCATATTGACTTTAGCATAATTGCCTCTGTTCACAGCCAATATCTGTAACAATCCTAAACCTAAATCGATAAAGGACTGCCATAAAATTGCAGCAAAAAATATAGCGCCAACCGTTAACCTCCATGGAAAAGAGACTGCTACAATATCGTACTTAACTCTAGAAAGCTAGACCCTCAAAGCATTTGTATGGGACAGTCCCATCAAACAAAAGGAACTAAAAAATCATTTTTTTTCGTTTTTTTAGGAATTACTCCACATACTCAGAGAAACAAATGCAATAATGAGTTTTTAGACAATATATACTTGGTTTATGTTTCCAGGGAAAGGAGAAAAGCCTGTTTCACAGTTGACATCTCCATCAGCATGCCCTGTAGCTCTCAGCAATGGATCAAGTTGGTTGTATTCCACATTGATCACCATCGTCCTCCCTGACCAAAAGAATCTGTTTCAGTAACGCAACACAATTGGATAAAGTGAAGTCACTACAACTACTGTAAGCAGCAAGTATCCAATGTTTTTGTGAAGTCACGACGGGGAACAACTTGCTACAAACCGTATAACAAGCACAAAGATTTAATAGCTCAGTTCCTTTAGAGTCCACTTGAAGAGTACAAGAACATAGGTTGAACAGGTTATTTCATACCCCTAGAAATTGTCAGAAGTCACATTTTGCAAAGCATTTATTGTCAATACAACCTACCATCTTGATGAGTGAGCTTGGTAATCCCTCCAATAGCTTCCTTAGCTTTCCGAGGAACTGCAAGAGAGTTGACATGGTACTCTTTGATGGCACTCACACCTAATGAAGCTGGAATTGCCTGTAATATGAAAAAGGACCGAAAAGTTGACAAAAATATATCTTACATGTAAAATTAAATATTGATGGAAAATCAAACTTCAATTAAACCTTGAAAAGAAGACCATTAGTATCTTGGAAAAACAAAACCCATCTCCGGCCAGCTTCATGCCTGGAATGGAAATCATACGATAAATCATAGTAATATTATATTAAATTGGACTAAGAAAAGTTGCAAATATAACAAACAAAATTTCATTTCAAAAGCACAGAGGAAAATAAACTCGTGTGTGAAATATACCATTCTTTAAGGAGGCCAGTTGAATAGAGAAGTGAATGAACATCCCCATGACCATGAGGCTTTGTCTATACCACCAAGTTGGAAAAAAACAATAAGAAATATATTTTTGAAAAGAAAAAAGTAATGAGATTTGGTTTTCCTACTTCAAAAAAATCAGCATCTAAAAGCTACCTGTATGGTATACTTATTATGTGGATCTACAGCGAGCCGGGCATCATTATCATCTAAACAAGCAACTTTTTCCTGGAAAAGCAAAAGCAAATGTAGTTGTAATTCTGATGCTGTTCAGAATTTTCTAAACTCCGTAGACATGGTCAGCTAATCACCTGTTTTAACAGCTTTATTTGCGAGGGTTTCATGCCAAAATAAGCATTTTTCTCTAAGAGATCTTTGGTGCGTAAATACGTATCATCTGATGTCATTATGGCTAAAGGAATCTCTGTTGGTCCTTCACCTACAGTTGTAAAAGAAATATCAGATGTTTTTTTCCCTAAAAGAAAAGTTGCTCCTATAAGAAACTCAATAAACGAACCTTGTGCTAGCTTACAGCTACTCTCCTGTAAAGCAAGAATAGATTCAATGTAGTGCTGTAAGAAACATGTTCCAGTTGTGGACTCTAACGGCAGAGCCACCTGCAAGGGCAAAGGTAAACTGTCAAATAACTGAAGTTCGTCCGTTAAAGTTATAAGCACACAGAAAGTTTACAATACTAATATATCATCTGCATTACATTGAGTAAAGTGTTAGATGACAAACCATTGCATAACATCATAAAAGTGCGGGACCATTAACTTTACACTGGAAAAAATCACATTAATCTACAGAATCACTGTCTTACCTTTATACCATTGTAGCCAAGACGTTCTCCAAGGCCCCCAGCAACAAGGACAAATGCAGCCTTCCTTGCCTCACGGATACCAGCATCTTCAAATTGCACAAAATTATCTTCACCGAAAGTTAAAACCTCTCCAGATGGAACCTGGTCAACACATGATCTAACATTTCAATAAAAATACAGATGGTGCTTAAGTACCGCACAAGACAAATTACAATCTTATTCATGAAGGTATACAAGAAAAACATCGAAATATCTTTAGCAAATTGCAAAATAATAGAGAAACTGACTTACTGAAGGAGTAAATCCCTCATATGGGTTCTTCCCAGCCTTTGAATCTGCCAAAAGTTCTCTAGCAGTTTTAATGTACGATGCCAGGCCCCCAGGATAACTTGCATTAAGTCGAGCGATCTGATAAATTATTGAAAGACAAAAGACATGGGCCAAAAGGTTTATTCGTAACAATCAAACTAATTAAATATCAGCTTTCATTGAGGAATTTATTTTCAAGGAAGAGAAAAGTAAAAGCAGAATCTGTAACAGTCAGAAGACATAAAAGGGGCAAAGGCATTAATGAAAAAGGTAAAAGAATAGACATAATTCTCAAACTAGGAGACACTACAACATTAATGCACAAAGCTGTACTTCATCTTATTGATTCAAAACAGAAATTTATGTACATAACAACAAAGATGTAAGAACACATTCAATATAATATCAGATAAATCCCAACGAATTGTGAAATAATCAATATATTTATCATTAGAATTACAATTTCTTTTTTTTTTTTGACTTCATAAACGACTATGGTATTAGAAATCAAGACTATTTAAAAATGTTGCGATGATGAAATGCCAAAGATCTCAAATCAACGAAAAGAACCAAACCTACTAAGGAATGAAATTCTGATCTCTGTATTCAAGGACAAAATTTACTCTAAAAAACTAAATCGAGATCTCAAACCATAACGATACTCGTTCCACCACATCTAAAGTTACATATCCTTGCATAACAGAAAATAAAACACAATTACAGCAAGTACAGACTTAACAAACACAGAATTCAGCCAAAAAATCACCTGATCGAAAAACGCACGCTTGGCATCATCTTCAACCCCGGCCTCCGGCCAATGCTGAAACAAATGCCCTTGATTCATTTCCAGTAGCATCTTCGCCAACTCCACCTACACGCACACACCCAACGAATCATCTATAAACCACATCCAACAACAAATCAAGCGTGCCAGGGCATGCACGTGCACAATTAAACGATCTCGACGCGAGAGAAGGAAAAAAAAAATTGCGAGAACCTGTTCAGGAGAGAGGAGGGAGAGATTCTTCTGGAGATTTGGAGCGGCGGAGGAGACCCAGTCGTCGATTTGCAGTTTGGAGAGGTCGTCGGCGGCTGATCCGGCGGTGTGAGTGGCCATGATGACGTCAATTTCCGGTGTGAAATACAGCAATCCCAACGGGAATCGGGAGTATAAATGAATGCGAGTTGTCCGATGTGAATAACAGTGTATGTATTTATATAACTAGAAAATTAGAGGAATATTATATTTTATTATTTATATAGAGAGACCACTCCAGAGAGAGAGACTGCGTAGCGTCGGGGTCCGGTCTTTTTCTCGAGTTTTTTTAGTAACTTGAATCCGATTAAGATATTGGGTTGTGTTAGAGAATATTGTATTTTAGAACTCTCCTAATATTAGGATTCTAGTATGATTCGATTAACTAGATTAGTTAGGATTTAGTTACCTAGTCAAACTCTATTACATCTTATTATTTCTCTATATATATTCCATGTAAATCAACTCATAACACAATGGGGTTTCTATTATCGTAATATTATTATTTCTCTTCTATTTTTCTATTCTTGATGGAGGAATGTAAATCATCCATTGGCCCTCGACCCCAGGGCCCCCATCCCTTGGGCCGACAAGGATTGATGGAGGAATGTGATTGATGGAGGAATGTATGTAAATCATGGTAACTCAACGGCCCGTTAAGGTAGCGGACCCGGACCTGGTGCCCACAAGGAACCAACTCATTGGAGTTGAAATTCCCACACTGCGGCTGCCAGGATTCGATCCTAGGACCTTGCACCAACTTACCACCTCCGGAACCAGTTGAGCTACACTCATGCGGGCCTCTTTTTCTATTCTTCCTATATGGTATGAGAGCTCCAGGTTTCTTCTCTATGGCGGTGACCACAGTGAAAACCTAGCCGCCTTTCTTCTCCATGGCGGTGGTGACCACAGTGAAAACCCCTAGCCGCCTTTCTTCTCCATGGCGGTGGTGACCACAGTGAAAACCTAGCCGCCGCCTTTCTTCTCCATGGCGGTGGTGACCACAGTGAAAACCTAGCCGCCTTTCTTCTCCATGGCGGTGACCACCCAATTTTCTCCCTCCCCTGGTGGTGGTACTCTAATATTTTTCTTTATTTTTTTTCTTTTTCTATTTTTTTTTTTAACACCACCCGAATTTTCTCCCTCCCCCGGTGGTGCATCTTCTCTATCTCTTTCTTCTTCTTCTTCTTCTTCTTCTTCTTCTTCTTCTTCTTCTCCATGGACTAAAACCTAGCCGCCGCTTCTCTTCTTCTCCATGGCCGGCGACCACTAAACCAATTTTCTTCCTCCCCGGTGGTGGTACTCTTCTCTCTATCTTTCTACCACCCGAATTTTCTCTCTCCCCCGGTGGTGCATCTTCTCTATCTCTTTCTTCTTCTTCTTCTTCTTCTTCTTCTTCTTCTCCATGGACTAAAACCTAGCCGCCGCTTCTCTTCTTCTCCATGGCCGGCGACCACTAAACCAATTTTCTTCCTCCCCGGTGGTGGTACTCTTCTCTCTATCTTTCTTTTTCTATATTTTCTGTGAACACCACCCGAATTTTCTCCCTCCCCCGGTGGTGTATCTTCTCTATTTTTTCCGTTATTCTTCTTCCTCTTTTCTTCTCCATGGTCTAAAACCTAGCCGCCGCCTTTCTTCTCCATGGCCGGCGAACACCCCCCAATCTTCTTCCCCCTATCTCATCTCTTCTCTATATCTCGATAAAAAAAAAAAAAAAAAAAAAAAGTTGCTTATTTTTCTCTCACCCATTATTATTATTATGTTTTTTAAATTGGGCAGATATTTCAACAGAGGAATTCTCTAGCGTTGGAGTTTCTTCGTTCCGACTGCGGGAGCGTGCTAGCAAGTGATTGTCCAGTCTTCACGTTCGTCACGTTTTGACTTTTCGACTACGCGGGCGTGTTAGAGAATATTATATTATAGAACTCTTGTAATATTAGGATTCTAGTATGATTGAGTTACCTAGATTAGTTAAGATTTAGTTACCCAGTCAAACTCTATTACCTCGTATTATTTCTCTAACACAATGGGGGTTTCTATTATATCACGTATTATTATTTCTCTCTTTCTCCTATTCTATTCTTCCTATATGGTATCAGAGCACCAGGTTTTTTAACCTAGCCGTCTTTCTTCTCCATGGCGGTGACCACCCGATTTTCTCCCTCCCCGGTGGTGGTACTCCTAATATCTTTCTTTTTCTATCTTTTCCATGAACACCACCCCATTTTTCTTCTCCCTCCCCTGGTGGTGCATCTTCTCTATCTCTTCTTCTTCTTCTTCTTCCTCTTTTCTTCTCCATGGTCTAAAACCTAGCCGCCGCCTCTTCTCTTCTCCATGGCCGGCGAACACCACCCAATCTTTCCCCCCCTCTCTCATCTCTTCTCTCTATCAAAAAAAAAAGTTGCTTATTTTTCTCTCACCCCGTTATTATTATTATTATTATTTTTAAATTTGGCAGATATTTCAACAGATGAATTCTCTAGCGTTGTGTTTCGCGACTTTTGTCCAGTCTTCACTTTTGGAGTTCCGACTGCGGGAGCGTGCTAGCAAGTGATTGTCCAGTCTTCACGTTCGTCACGTTTCGACTGCGGGGGCGTGTTAGAGAATATTATATTATAGAACTCTCCTAATATTAGGATTCAAGTATGATTCGATTACCTAGATTAATTAGGATTTAGTTACCTAGTCAAACTCTATTACCTCGTATTATTTCTCTATATATATTCCATGTAATCAACCCATAACACAATGGGGGTTTCTATTACGTAATATTATTATTCCTCTTCTCGTTTTCTATTCTTCCTATAGGTTGGGTATTTTACTATTTTTCCTATTCGACTAGGCAATCGGATCGGATTTTTTTTTAAGATCCAAAAAAGTAAAAATAGGTAAATTACAGCCATCCTTGACGTAGGTAAGGTCAAACTGCGGAAAAAAATTCTTCTTGTTTTGGTAATTACAACCACACCCCTCAACTATGAATCTTCTTACACGTGAACCCCTATGGTTTCAAATTCAACAGAATCTTTTACATTTTGTAAAATGTTCTCTAGTTTGTACTGGTTTTATGCGAAAATACAGTTTCTGATGCACCACAATTTGATATTAACAAATCAAAAGACACATCTTATGATCGATCGAATGGGATAAAACAGGTACAAACTGGAGAATGTTTTCCACGTAATTATTAATTTAACACCGCAAGGGTGGACGCGCAAGAAAATTCACAGTTAAGGGTGAGTTGCGCAAACATGAAAGGGTTTTTCGTAATTTGACCTTACATAAGGTGTAGCCGTAATTTATCCTAAAAATAAAAATAAAAACTATGAGAGCAATTAACCGTTAATTCGAGAATCAGATACGTGCGTTCTAAGAGATGCAGCACCTAGTAAAATACATTGAGTGATCATTCATTAGTGTTCTATACAGATAACTACCCACTAAACACACATACACTTTAATATGTATATTATTATGTGTAGATCAATTGTTCAGAATCATTCAGTATATTTCACCCAGTGTAGCATTTACATGACCGATACGTACGCATGAGACCATCACATGACCAAGTGGTCCTCCAATTTCATGCTTGTTTCAAATAAAGAAAGAAAAAAAACACATATACTAACGTGCCAGATCTGTTTGATTGAGATCCCATAATACTCATTTTTTTAAATTTTTTTCAAACATAAAAATAATCAATAACGCAGCCTCATCTAGACCAAATTGTCCTCCATGTAAGAATTAATTACACCAAACATCCATGTAAATGTATAACAAAAGCCAAAACTTTTTGGGTGACTGGGATTTCACATCAATGATTAATTCCAAGTTGGCATAATCCTTGGAATATTCGTTTCTTTACAAATTTTGTATGACTTCGGTTTTAACAGAAAGTTGCTTCACATTGAAGCTAAAATCAGTAAAAAAAAAGGCATCAAAAGGAATGCTAAAAAAATTATTATTATTATTATTATTATTATTATTATTATTATTATTATTATTATTATTATTTATATATATAAGAAAGCATCTCGTCACTTGACCTAATTTAATGACGTCTGAATCCATTATTTACTAATTACTAAAACAAATAAGTGAAAGTTGTTTATTATAAGAAAAATAATCGTAATACAACTTTTGACAAGACTTTTAGCCAGCAAAGGATATAAAATTTTATTTTATTTTATTTAATATTAAGTTTAAAATTAATCTAATACAACACATGAAGAAAAGAAGTGACTCAACGCCACTGAATTGCCCGAAACTACTACCTCCACTGCGTTTCAGATTAAACTAAGCTAGAGTTGCCCTTTTGCCTTTTGCATCTCTCGACTGCACGTAAATAATAAGCCCGTAAAAATCACACAGGGACTCGTGTGTGTGTGTGTGTGTGCGTGTGTGTGTGCATGTGCGTGTGTGTGTGTGTGTGTGAGAGAGAGAGAGAGAGAGAGAGAGAGAGAGAGAGAGAGAGAGAGAGAGAGAGAGAGAGAGAGAGAGAGAGACCTGAGCAGCAGTGGACCGTTTTGAATCGAGAAACTGGCCGTAAATATCATATAACTTTCGCTTCTCAGCTTCAGAAACTGATGGTCTAGCTTTGGATGCAATGGATTTCAAAACAGCACTGGTTATGACAGGCATCTCCCCGTTTGTGCTGCCGCCGTTTTTGCTGTCCAAAAGTTCGTGGACAGCTTCGAGTTGTGCGTCGGAAAGAAGAGCTTGAAGGTCTGCTCCACTAAACTCTTCAGTCATATGTGATACGCGTTCCAAATCAACATCACTAGCCATCGGTAACTGCGGGGGAAAAAAAATGAAAATAACACGGGTTATTGCAGTTCAAATGTAGGAGAACAGTTGGAGAAAGTATATTGAAGTTAAATTATCATTTAAAATTCTTCCTCGATCAAATAAACACAAAAAATAAGGAATCAATGTTCAGCATATCACAGATATATGTACTAACCTTTCTCGAAAGGACCTTCAGAATGTCCAGCCTCTCCTGCTGAGATGGGAAATCGCAAAATAAAAGTCGATCCAGCCTACCAGGCCGTAGAAGGGCAGCATCAAGCAAATCCGGCCGACTATTTGATTTTCAACAACCAAAAATTTGCAGAAAAAATCGATAAATAAAGACATATATTAATAGTAACCAAAATGCAAGAAAGTTTCAAAAGATAATGATATCACTCAGCGTCGAAGTATTGGGAGGGAAGAACTTACCTAGTAGCAGCAAAAACAAATACACCGGTCAAGACTTCAACTCCATCTAATTCTGTCAGAAACTGGTAGTTTATGTGATGAAAGTGTCAGCAAATATAGAGTAAAAGAACAGGAAAAAAAACGTGAAGTGAATAAAAGCATTGGATACGATAGGAGAAAATAAACTAACTTGATTGACGACTCTATCAGTAACTCCAGTATTATCGTGTCCTCTCTTTGGAGCGATAGAATCAAATTCATCAAAAAAGAGAAGGCATGGAGCTGCTGCAGCTGCTTTAGAGAAGATATCCCGAACCTGCATATTGCATATTCATATTAGATAGTTCCGCACAGAACGATTAAGGAGGTAAATTTATTTACATAAATGATTTTTATGGAAGTTTATCCAACTACAACAATAGTGAACAGTAGCCATGCTACACGCAAGTTTGTCTCGTTTAGCACAAATAGGAGAATGAGAAAACATAATGACCTCAAAAAAGTAGAAAAAATGGGAAGTATTAAAGGTAACTAACTGCATCTTACAGCTTGTTCAGAAGCACCAATATATTTATTAAGCAACTCAGGCCCTTTAACAGAGATGAACCGCAGTGAGCAGGCTGCAACAACAGCACCAACAATATGCGTTTTTCCACAACCCGGGGGACCATATAAGAGAACATTGGACCGCATTCTCAGTGGAGCTTGTGCAAAGACGTTAGGAAATCTCGAGGGTAGCTCAATCATCTAATGCAAAAAAAATAACACACATTAACATTCAATTGACAATGCATATGTACCTACACTCTACACCACAGGTGCGGAAATTTACCTCTTTTATAGCATTTCGAATGTCATTGAGACCTCCAACATCATCCCAGCCAGAACTACCACCGTCAGTAGCTGGTTTAGTGATGTCACGCATGGCCACTGGAAGGAAATCTTGCATTGCTTGCATAAAGTCATCTCTGAGCAAAGTAGGTTTCTCATTTTCTCCATTGCCCAAATCGGAAGACAATGTGCGACCAACGGCAGCATGCACAGACCTATCGACCAGTATTTCCTAAAACGGATAGATAGAGTATAAGTAAATATTGGGTGCAGTTGGTTACCAGAAAGAATTGAACCAAATTTACACGGATAATAAGTAGAACTTCAGTCATATTCAAGCAAGGTGTTGTTAAGTTTGGCGCCGACCAAATACCAGATCATAAGCATCATATCCATCACATTTGGATGCTATCTCTAACAACAGATCCTCAGAGCATTGCAAGGATCGCTTCTGCATCTCGTGTTTCAATATGGCAGCACGTTCAGCAGCAGCAGGTACAGGCAGATTGACATGAAAGTCGAATCTTCCTGATTCAATCAATTGTAGGTCTAAGATCAAGTCATCAGAAATAACATGAGACCTTAACATATTGAAAGCAAAGTGACCAACCGGAAGAGCTCAAGCTCTGTGGAGAATTAGTAAGGGATTGCACAGTAGCAATGAATGCTATGGGTCCAATTCCACACATGCTCCTTTGCTTTTCCTGTATCATCGGAACATGAAAAATGCATTTAAAATCAACATATCATGTCCTATGTAGGCCCATTTGTAGCTATCTCTGTGCTCAAAGAAATTTATGAAAAGTGTCATCCACTAAAACTATTGGCAAAGTGTGAAATATTTAAATGTGTGCTGGCAAAGGGAATTGCTGATGAGGAAGCTAAATTTGTAAACACTGTTACCCCAGGTAGGAGAAGATTATTCCGCAGTGGCTTTGGTGCAAGTTTCAGAAAGACAGAGAAAAAGAAAGCAGGACAATATAAGAAGCCTTACCTCATATTCATCTAATATATCAGCAAGAAACTCGATGAGTGCTGCAGAAGATGATGAAGGTTGAGATCCCTCTAGATCTGATGAAGGTGTGATGAGGCTATCAAGATCATCCAAGACAATGACCGAGGGTGCATGATTTAAAGCTTCAGAGATGTAGTTGGAAAGCACTTGACGGATCGTTGGAGGCTTCTCCAAAGTGAGTTTAGAACAAGAAACAAAAATTCTGCAGAAAATAATCATTTTGTAAGTGAATATTCAGGTTAACTACCATGTAATTTCATGCAGTAATTAAACTGAGGTACTTCGAAAGTCGTAAGAAGCTAACTTGGTAACTTTCAATGAGAGGACTTACACGTGTGCCAAAATATCTTTACGTTCTTCAACAGATTTGGCAGAGACTTTCGCCAATAATGTTTTTCCAGAACCCTACACAGCCGAAATGTTCAGTAGATAAAAATCATCTTGCTTCATAAATAATTATCAGATCTCAGAACTGTATTTTTATCTTTATAATTAGATAAGTTCTTCATTTTGCATGGTCTCCTACCCCCCTCCACTAGTAGATATTTTGGAAAAATCTATTTACTCTGGTGTGAGAGAAACCAAGTGAGACTTACAATCATGTGAAGGATGCATGATTATGTTTCAGTTGCCTGCGTTGTGCTTGACATTTTAAATGAATAATACATGAGACGATAAGTTAAAAGGACGTGTGGAAAGCATTTGAAGGAAGTTCAAGTACCCTTCTGTGCAAGTTCCACTCACTCTACTTTTTCAAACTCTCCTAGATTTAATGGTCACCCAAGCGGTTGGAGTTGTTTAAAGGACAAACAGAGCAACCAGAGACAATCCTAAGCATCAGAACTGCCTAACATCTTTAGTGTAACGCGAAACAAAAGGTTGATGTATTCCTTTATTCCATTTGGATGAGATAATTTCAACAGTACTTTATCCAGAAGGGTTAAAAACTTATCAAAGGTATTATATGGTGAAATAGTTACATCATATTCATGACATCAGAGAAATTCCTTGCCCATTAATGTTGCATCGAGGAAACCAAATGAACTACTTGGGATGAGACTTACTGGAGGTCCGTAGATCAGGATATGCCCAGGCAATGGAAGATTATAGCTACTGAACAACATTCCAGAAGTAGGAGATAATAACGCTATCAACCCTGCAGGTCAAATCCCCAACTTAGATAAAAAGGTCACCATGCAGATAAAGAGCAGACTTTTACAACATCAAATGGAACCAAAACTAGGCGAGAAAATACCTACTGTAATTTACATCAAATGGAGCTGCACCCATCCAATCCAATGAAGAAATTGCTGCACTAAGGAAGTTATCAGCTCGTCTCTCATGGGCTGCAGGAGAGAATAAAATATCACCCACTTGCAGCTTTCCAAGCAACGTGTCTAAACTTCTGGAACTATAGTTATCCGAACTGCTTTTGTCAAATGCAAGTTCATACGCATGAATGCCATCATGTAGAGATTCCTCAGCAAGTGACAAAATATAAAGGGCATCAACTGATGGTTCTTCAGCTTGGTTTCTGTTTTTGCTTCTAGATGTTTGTATCTTGCCGTGTCTCAAAAGTTTGTGATTTTTTATTTTTACATGTAGTAATGTTTTGCATCCTATAACCAAAGAACTTACATCCTCTACTGAATTTGAAACAAGTGTACGAAGCTGAGCCAGACACCATGCACGCAAAAGAGATGATAAACCACTTCTATAGCCAACCTTCCTATGTGCTTCTCCAATTGCAGTAGTTGTTTCTTCAGCATCATCAAGGGGAGAGCCACAAGAAAGAGCCGCAATAATCTTTTCATGCATAGACCAATCACTAATACCCATTTCTGCATTTGAGCTGATTCTTTTGATCGCGTCTTTTCTTTTGTGGTTCTCATGGTTACTTACAACGTCTAGACTGCTATTCTCAATAATTTCGTCGTTTTGAAACATCTTGAAATGGAAAGGTGAAACAGAAACTAGAGGTATATCTTTCTTCGCGTTAATGTTGTACCTTTTCACATATACCCCTGAAAGAAGAATAGATAAACGAATTCCATGAACATAGCACGAACATCAACATAACAAAGGAAGGAAATGAATAACGATTATTAGTAATGATAGCTCAAAATATTCAGTATGATTATGTCATTCAACTCTCACAGATTTTTTTTTTTTGCGCACAGAATTAACTTACAAGAGTGTATTCCTGCTCCCAAATAGAGGCGAAGAGACTGAGATAGCATTACGTGTCCTTTAGCCACTGATTCGGATAACAATACACGAACGACGACTTCATGGTCATCCCGCTTATCGATAGGATTACCATTGTTGGCTTCCTTTTCCTTTGAAACACTTTTCGAATGCAACTTTTTCTTCCCATCTTTTGAAAGTTTTTGCGGACATATCACTACAAACTGAAGAGGAGCGAATGAATATTTTTTAGCTGTTTCTGGATGGATGAAAACACCAGAAGTGAACACCACGTCCATTTCAACACCATTCTCCTCACATTTATAAATGAATCTACTGTCTGAATCTTGGAGACGCAATTGTGCTTTCGCACTTAAACCACCCTCCTCTGAAGACTGTGTGGATGGATTTTTACGTCTCTTTGGAGCTACTGCAACTTCAGTTCCAGGCACAAGTTGGACTGCAATCAACCTCACAGGTCAAATAACTGGCATGAGAACAATTACATTCTGTTCACCATGAACTATATATAACAACACATACCCTAGCAATGGTGATATGAAACACCAAATATATTCCTTAAGCTGGGGGCAATATAACGAGTATTACATGACTAAAGTAGAAAAATCTAATAGGAATAAGACTTGTAGGATTCTGAAACTAGAAGTATGCAGTTTACCTACTGGTTTCTGGGGAAAGGTTGACATGACAAGAAACATGACAACTGTTTGTCGGTGCAACCACAATGGAAATCTCATCCCTTCATGAACAATTCCAACCTGCATACGACATGGATTATAAGCACACAACCACCTAAATTTGACCATTAAACTAATCTTAATATAAACTGTTCACACCCTAACTCAATTCCTAACATTTGAATGATCAAGTCAAACCCTCCCTAAATGCTGCATTCACTGAAATTCCAACTTGAGACGAGGCCTTTTCACATAAGCGCTACTACATTTTCTAACTTCTAAATGTATCGTCAAAATCAGTTTAAATACACTAAAGCTCTTATGCGCAGACACGAATACGAAACCAGATAATCAAATCAAAGCATATTATCACCTGCTTCAGAATAGAACTTTCGGCGAGCTCGGAATTAAGCTCCAAGATCTCCCAATCATCCTCCGTAAGCGGCTCGATTGTCACCAGCGTAGCCTTGGGTAAATGACTAACTACACGAACACTAACTGCAGTCCGGTCACTCAATCCAATGCAATCCGCATACTGACGAGCAATCTACCAATTTACAGCTAAAAAATTAAGATACAAAAACTTCGTCGAACAAAATTAACTAATAGAAAATAAACTCAAATTAATTTCAGATTATCGCACAATACCTCAATTGAAGAAGGGGAGGAAGAGGCGGAGCCGCACCAAGCCACGTGCCAGAGGCTTCCACCGGAGCGGAGCTCGACTGCGAGAATTGGAGGGAGGTAACCGGACTGTAGGGTTTGGATGAGTGGAAGAGGAAGAGAGATAAAGCAGCTTTCAATTCCCCCTACCAGTTTCACCTCAAACTCCATAGCTGAATAACTTCAATTCTGCTGTTTTTTCGCAATTGTTGGGGAAAATTTATATATATGAGGGATGAAATTACCTGCTGTTACTCAGTCTCCAGTTCTCTGCGATGCCTTGTGTATTATTTATCTTTGCAAACACGATTTTGGTAGAAGCGGTATAAACTGGAGAGAATTGGAAGGAACGCG
>NW_012193492.1:73659-109928 GCF_000504015.1 Erythranthe guttata | reverse complement strand
AGAAAAACACAAACTCAACCCGAAATAATCGTGTACCGGATTATTTCGGATAATGATTTTTATGTCAAAAACTCGAATAATCCAATCCAATTCGAATGCTCACCCTGTCCATAACCATTTAATTTATCCGGACCCGCCCAAATGACAAACGGGTCGGTCCAATATAAGAGGAATTTTGTGGATGGTAGAATTTATTTGTATTAAGAAATTCAACGGTTTATCAAATATTTAAGAACATTATTATATAAATAAATAAATAAAACAAAATCTTACAAAATATTTGATTCCCCAAAGATATTGTATCGTATGTTGGCTGAGGAAGCCGTGTCAAATTTTGCCACTCTAGAGGATGACGTCATATTTATTACGTCATAAATTAGTCACTTTTCCTTACCACTACGGCAAAGTGGTGTTTGTAAATGATTATTTAGAAGTAGAAGTTAACGATTATGAATTAAGTTAGTTTTAAGTGTTTATTACTAAAACTTGGGTGTTTGCAATTATTCTGGAAAATAAATTTAAATAGAAAAAACAGGGTTATGAGTGCTTTTAAAAAATAGCTTATAGCAGATTATTTTAAGGTGGTGTTTGCAAATGATTATTTAAAAGTAGAAGTTAGTGATTGTGAGTTAAGCCAATTTTAAGTGTTTATTTCTAAAAGTTGGGGGTGTTTGCAAATTATCCGGAAAATGAACTTAAATAGAAAAAACAGGGTTGTGGGTGCTTTTAAAAAAAATAGCTTAAAGCAGATTATTTTAAGATAGGCAAAAGCAAAAGTCGATTTTGCAAACACCTGAAAACAGATTATGAGCAAAAAAAAAACTCATAATCACTTTCAAAAAGCGTTTGCTAACACCACCTAAGAGAAGCAAGAGCAAAAATTGATTTTACAAACACCTAAAAATAAATTATAAGAAGAAAAAAAGCTCATAATCACTTTCAAAAAGTTTGTGTAAACACCACCTAAGTATCTAATTAAAGCCTTAATTTACCTGGATTTTTTTTTAATTAAAATAAAACTGATTTTAAAGGAGAGTGAAACTTATTTCTTGACCAAATCAATATATATAGATTAATTATATAATAAATAATAAAAGTGTAAGCAAATAACAAATAGTCTAACCTTGAACATGCACATAATACAAATAACATCTACTTGTATTAATTTATTAAAACTTGAGTGAAGAAACAAACAAAATCTAGCTGGATTTACTTCCTCGTTAAGCTGATCAATATGTGCCACGTGTCAGTTAGGGATTGGATGATTTTAATCAGCCTAATTAAATCATGTGTCTTTATATATGTCACTCCCATAATTAATTGAATCAATTCCATGACTGCAAAGAAAGTTTTCTCTTGAAATTCAATCACAAAAACAAAATTAAATTTAAATTGAATCCCAAAAAAAAAATAAAAATGAGTGGAACAAGAGAAGGGGCGGCCACGAAAGAAACAGCCACAACCTCCGGCAGCGGCAGGCAAGTGATCACCGCCAATACGGTGGCGGCCGCCGTGCAGAAGGCCATAGCGCCGCCGCCGCCACCAAAGAGGGGAGAAGTAATGAGAAGAATCATTGCTGATTTGATTGGCTCTTCTCCCCCTATTTCTCAATCCTCCTGATTGACAAGGATTAATATATAATCTTTTTGTAAGAAACAAAAAGAGGAATTTTATGTACATATCTATATGTAATATATATTTCAATTTTGTCTAAATACCATGGTATATAAAATTTTATTCATGTGTATATTTTCTTCATCCTTAATTTTTTTTTCCCTCTTCATGGTTAATTGATGTAACTTATATGATAAATATTAAATAATTATAATGAATAAAAATTCTTCGGAGTACTACTTGCAACTCTAATGCTTATGATTTTTTTATTTTTTTTTTCTTATCGTAGAATAATCAAGAGTGTTATAAATAATATATTATTCTAACGCAACGCGTAATTGTTTTCAATGTAATCGAGTTGATTAATCATAAAAAAAAGAGGAATAATCTTTTCTTTTTTTTTAATATATATATATTTGCCTCTTCCAATTTTTTTATTTATAAATATTTTCTTATTGTGCATATGAAGAGTTTAGAATTATGTAATTGATGATGATTAATTAGAGAACGAGGGCCAAGTTGTGTAGTTGAAGAATTCAACAATGGGGGTGGTAAACAATTTTTTTTTAAAACTTGAATTTTGTCCAACTTTGACATTTTTGTTTTTGTTTCTCTTTTCTTAATTATGGATCATGGTGTGCATAACTATATTTAACAACTATTTAAAAGGAATTGGTTATCTTAATTATCAACATAATATCACAAATAATGAAAAAAAAGACAATAAATCACAAACAACGTGAATAGACAATTACAAATATCGAAATCGAATGAAGGAAAAATCGCAGCTAACTATATAGGTGCATTGACTAAACCTACACTCTCGTATAATAGCTTGCAAACCATACAAGAAACGTAAATTATATTAGACTAATCATGTGTGAGAAATTCGACATAACGACCGTTGATACGTTGGATATGTGATTGTATTTGGTCCCAACTCCCAAGTACCAAAACTCGTGATCGATTTTCCTTTTTCCAAATTTATTTCGTATTAATTCCTTTTTTTTTTGTTATATTTATTATTTGTAAGATAAAATATTTATATTATAAAAACATGAAAAAATTATACAATAATAATCTTGAAAAAGTGAAAAGCCCATCATTAATTTTCCAATTTGGCCCATATAACCGTTACTCCTCCAACTCCAACGGGTCAATAATAACCCGGCAACAAATTTCAAACTTCTCAAAAAGGAACACTAAAGAAAAGGTAAAAAGCACCCCACAAATACTTTTCCCTTTGCAATTTGCCCCCTTTTTCTATCAATTTCCATATGTTATTAATTATTATTACATTATAGTATATTGAATCAAATACTCTGTCCAATCCCACCTTTCAAACATTTCTCCCACTCTTCTTCTTCTCAAAATCTCCATTTAATTTTCTCCCTACAAAAAAAAATCAAGAATCAAGAAAAATGGGATCTTGCATTAGCAAATGCAGCAAACCAAACAAGAAAGCACTCAAAGAAGATTGCATACATATCCACGAAAAACTCGTTATCTCGCAAGATCCGATTTCTTCGATTCCATCGAATATTACAAAAATACCCTCACAAAAACCTCTAATTTCTCAAACGCCCTCTTTCTCTTCGTTTTCTTGTTCCACCGACGGCAAATGCACAACGGCTTCTTCATCGTCGTCATCATCAACATCTTCGTCGTGTGAATCTTCTACTTCGTCGTCGTTGACCACGGTCAAAGACCGTTCGTTCTCGAACGAGTTCTTGTACTCTTGCGTTAAGGAAAATCCACACGTGATCGGCCAATTTGTTAATAATAATAGTAATAAGGTGATCAAGGAAAAAAGTACAGCTTCTTCTCCGAAGAAACAAGTCTTGATCTTGATGAGTGGCGGCGGCGGTAATAAAATCCATCCTCATCAAAACCTCGACGCGAAAAAAACGAAGAGATCTTCGCCTAAGAAAAGGGCACGTACGAATTCACCTACTCTTGTTGTTAGGCAAAAGAGCTTCCGAAAAGAGAATATTAATAACAATTCTTTTTCCTCGTCGTCGTCTTCTCAAGGGATGATGATGAGGTCACCTTCTCCGGGCCGAAGATTCTCAACAAATGGGAATAATTCAGTCAATTATGGTGTGAACAGGGAAAGTTTTCGGGCTTCAAAGGCGAGCCCGAATAGAGATATGACGATTAGTAGTCGCAATTTTTCCGTGAAGAAAAACGATACGGTTACGAGAAATAATTTTGGGGCGAAGATCGATCGAGAATTAACGGATGATATTATCATGGAGGATATTAACAATCCTCTTATTGCTTTGGATTGCTTCATTTTCTTGTAATTCTTTTTTTTAATTTGTTGATTTTTCTTGCATGCAAATTATTTTTTATTATTATTATTTTTTTTTTCTTGTGGTATATTTTCTTGTAATTAAGATTCTTTTGTTTGTTTGAAGATTGAGTGTGATTTTGTCCCAATTTAATTCATTTATTACTTATTTGATACTTACAAAAAATTGTTGCTATAGAATTACATGTGTGTGTGTGTGTGTGTGTATAGATCTCTAGACAATATTATAACAAAAAATAGACAATATTCTCCCTTGGAAGCAAAACGGCTCGAAAATCGTTCTTCGACGTTCGTTTCAACTTCACGAAATTCAGCTCCTTCCAACCATTATAGTTAGATAAGTTAAGCTAACAAACTACTTCCCGACAATCCGCTTAAACTTTTCCATCGGACGAAGGCAATTCCCGATCAACTTCAACAGATCTCGAAGAAGTAGATACGGAATTAGTGCCTCTTGACGGAGCTGAAGAAGGTACCGGAAGCTTCTTAGGCAGCATTTGCTCGAAAAGGTATGCATTCGGCAATCTCGTTGCTTCTGACATTAAAATCAAAGCTAATAAGCTCAGAATTAAGCACTTTTGCCCCCAAGAATCTAACATGATTAATAATAATAAATAATAATAATGGGTTAATTAGTCTAAGAAAAAACTTGTGTAAGAGCATCCCTTTTATATTACCTAAGTACCCTTTTGGCAGGAGACATGTTTGAGCAATCTAAGAAGTGTTGCAGCTTGTTTGTTTGACAAAAAGATGAAACATTTGGTAGACAATGTCTTAATTTAATAATACTTAGCTGTTTTATTACAAATTTTTAATTTATTTAAAATTAATTAATTAAAAAAGTTTGTTGAATTTAATAATTAAATTGAGGGAAAAAAGATGCAACCTCTCTTTGACTCCATGGGACAGTGCTTTATCAAGAAAATGGAAAAAAGAATTAATTAAAACTTTGAATTAGTGACGAAAACTAGGTCTAATGATTAAGTAGTTAAGGTTTGCACGACCAAGAGCTGTCCTAAATTAGACCCTTAATCATGACTTTGTTGAATTTTAAGATATTGTTTGTAATTTCATTCTAAAATATAAAAAAAATCGGAAGTGAAAAAACTAATTCCAATTTCGCTGGAAAAAAAAAATTAGAACAATTGGCCGGAATCGTAATTTTGAAAATTGAAATGAAAAAACTTGTTTCGAAATCGGAAATTTCGAATTGATCTGACCGGAACGAAAATTGGAACCTCAAATATATTCCAACTTCGATAAAAAAAAAAAAAAAAAAAAACAGATAGAAAATTACTTTATAAAAAATATTGCTATTATTATTATTTTTATTTATTTAATTTGAGGAATATAATATGAGAAAAGAATGTAGTGCACACGGGGACTATTATTATATGTCCTGAAATCGGCGTCTTATCTTAAAAAATATTCCATATACCTCTGGCAACAATAATATGCATCATCTCTTAAAATATCTAAATCAAAATTAAGGGTAAATTACGAGCAGCCCCTCGAGGTATTATCAAATTACAAAAAGTTCTTCGTATTTAAGTATTTATAATCATGCCCCTCAACTATGAATCTTCTTGTACGTCCAGCTTTATGATGTCAAATTCAACAGAATCTTCTAGATTATGTTGAATGTTCTCTACTTTGTACTCGTTTTATGCAAAAAATCAATTTCTCATCCACCACAATATGATATTTACAAGCCAAGAGACACATTTTACGATCATCTTGTTTCAAAATATGGAGCTCGAATATAGTAAAACAGGTACAAATTGGAGAATATTTCATATAACCTAGAAGATTCCACTAAATTTGACACTACCGTATAAGAAAATTCATAGTTGATGGATAATTGTAATTACCCAATTATGAGAAGTTTTTTCGTAATTTGACCTAACCTTAGGAGGGTGACCGTAATTTATCCTAAAAATTAGAGAATTGTATTATTATGATTGTAGAAGATTTAAAGAAACTTTAGTTCATAATTATTTTATACTATCCTACATAACTCTATGACTTTATTCATCCTTTGTGAATTAAGTAAATATTTTATAATCAAATATCATAGTTCATAATTGAGAAAAAAAAATGAGATTCATTTTATGAATATGCAAAATTTAAATTTAGAGCTAACTGTCGGAGAATATTGAGAATATTATATTATAGAACTCTTGTAATATTAGGATTCTAGTATGATTGAGTTACCTAGATTAGTTAGGATTTAGTTACCTAGTCAAACTCTATTAGCTTGCAATATTTCTCTCTATATATTCCATGTAATCAACCAATAACATAATGGGGGTTTCTATTCTATTAGGTATTATTAATTCTCTCCTTCTCCAATTCTATTCTTCCTATATGGTATCAGATATCTTTCTTTTTTCTATCTTTTCTATGAACACCACCCAAATTTTTTCCTCCGCCGTTGGTTCTCTATCTTTTTCTTTCATTATAATTTTTTTTTCAAATACAGTGGGTGTAAGTGAAATTAATATAGGGAGATAAGTGAAAGTTTCTACTTAATACTTAAATCAATGTAGTAATCACAAAATATATTATAAATATCACAAATTGTATTACTCATTTGAGTCATTTGTGCCAAATTCTGTACAATTGAAGATTTAAAGTAAATAAAAAATACAAAATAAAAAAGAGAATACTACAAAATATATATAAAGAAGAGAAAAAAAAAGAATCTTTGTGCATTGCTAAGTTAGAGAAGTTAAGCTAATAAGCTACTTTCGACGATCCGCTTAAACTTTTCCGTCGGACGAAGGCAAATTCCGATCGATCTCAACAGATTTCGAAGAAGCGGTTACAGAATTAGTTCCTTTCGATGGCGCCGAAGAAGGTATTGGAAGCTTCTTAGGCAGCATTTGCTCGAAACTGTATGCATTTGGCAATCTTGATGCTTCTGAAATTAAAATCAAAGCTAATAAGCTCAGAAATAAGCACTTTTGCCTCCAAGAATCTGACATGATGAAAATTAAATGCCTCACACCAAAGAAAGAAGGAAAAATAAAAAGAACTTAATTATGTGAAACTGCTTGTGATTTTAGCTTCTATAAGTACCCTTTTGGCAGCAGACATGTTGAGCAATCTAAGAAGTGCTTGCCAGCTTGGCAAGAGACAGTGTCCTAATTTAATAATTTTAGATTTTTTTTTATTATTAATTTTTTTTTTTAATTTTAATAATGGGGACAAATCTTTGTTGTCAGACTTGTCAATGCTATAAACAATCACTAGTGTCACTAGGGCATGCAATTATTTAATTAAATAGGTATTTTCCAATTTTTATTTTTTATTTTTTATTATTATTTTGTTTAATTTTTATTAATCTTGAAATTTAATGATGCAAACATGAGGGTGGGAATTGGAATTAAATAATAGTTAGGGGGTGAATAGGGGGGACAAACCACAGTTCAAAAAGGGGTAAAGTGTGTAAATAAAATAAAAAAATTGAAAACATTGTTGTCCACTCCTTTAATAAAAAGGGTGTAATGTTTAATTTAATAAATAAAAAGGAGTGAGTGGCAATATTACTGTACTGTCTCTTGTATTTTAGCAATAATTTTTTGCAACCTTATCATAAAAGTTGACAAATTGATGAACCCATACTTTCATTTAGTGATAAATAGTTAAGCGGTTGAAGTAAGTGAGTATGTATCAATTAACTCTCGTTCGAATTTCGTTACCAACAGTCGTTAGGTCGAACTTGTCACACATGGTTAGCCTAATGTGATTTACGTCTCTCGTATGATTTTACATGATTCCAATCTTATCTTTAACCCCATAAGACTATAAATAGTTATTTATTTATTTAAATAGTAAGAATATATAGGCAAAAAATAATGGAAAATGGGTTCTTGAAAATAGAATGTATTAATTAGGACAAGTGAATAAACATATGATTGAAGAGGGCTTTTGTGGACAATGAGGAGCTGGACCAAGGTGGATAAATTGAACAAGTTTTCCTCAAGTGGTGGTCCCAAATTAAATAATCATGAATTTGTGGGTTAGTTTCAGAATTATTTTTTTTCTTTTTATTTTTATTTAATGATGTTCTTTTTGACAAATTTAATACGTCACAAAAGTTTTTTGTGCACACGGACACTAATTTTAAAATACTTCAAAATAAATAAAAGAATTGGGGGTGTCAACGCACAACGATGGAAGCAAATGGCACACAATTAACATTATTTTTATTTATCGTTTTGTCGACGCGGTTAATGAATCATTAAAAAATAGTATTTTTCTGGCAATTACGGCCACACTCTGAACTAAGTTCAAATTACGAAAAAATCCATTTTGTTTGGTAATTTACAATCACCTCCTCAACTATGAATCATCTTACACGTGCACTCTTATGGTGTCAAATTCAATAAAATATTTTAGCTTCTATGGAATATTCTCCAGTTTGTGAATACTCGTTTTGTGCAAAAATGCAGTTTCTGATGCACCACAATGTGATACTTACAAGCCAAGAGATAGGGGTGTGCACGGGTCGGTTCGGTTCGGTTTTAGCCAAAAACCGAACCGAACCGAATATATCGGTTTTTATAAAATTAAAAACCGTGCATGTCGATTTTTTATCGGTTCGGTTTTTTTCGGTTTCGGTTCGATTTTGGTTTTTTTCGGTTCGGTTTCGGTTATTTTTCGGTTCAAGTGTCAATAAATATTCAAGTTGTTGTACAAAAAAAAAATACAATTACAATTACTTTCACAACTTACTAATGCAATGAAAATATAAAATCTTTAATTTCATAGGACTTCACGTAATTTAGATGATGTATTATGCTTCATTTTTTTTTTCCTACTTTCATCTACCACATTATTAAAACCATGAACTCAAGTAAATTTTTACTTACTAAATAAATAAAATACAATGTCTCAATTTATGAACAAATGCTTAGAATGAGACAAGTAATTGAAAGATAGAAAATAAATATTAGGGTAAAATAATACATATATTATATAAAATGAAGTCATTTTATAGTTTCGGTTCGGTTCGGTTTTTCGGTTCGGTTATTTACCTTCCCACCATACCGAACCGAATAATTCGGTATTTCAAAAATAAAAAACCGTACATGCGGTTTGCTATTCGGTACGGTTTAAAACGGCTCGGTTTTTCGGTTTTTCGGTTCGGTTTTTCGGTTTTTCGGTTTTTTTGCTCACCCCTACCAAGAGATACATCTTATAGTCATCTTGTTTCAAAATGTGGAGGTCGAATGGGGTAAAACGGGTACAAACTGGAGAACATTCCACATAATCTAGAAGATTCCACTAAATTCGACACCGCAAGGGTGGACGTGTAAGAAGATTAATAGTTAAGGAGGGTGGTTGTAATTACCCGAACATGAGGGGTGTTTTTGTAATTTAACCTTACTTCAGGGGTTAGACCGTAATTTACCCTTTTTGACATAATGGGCCTAAGTAACGATGAACCTAAATGTAGCTTTATTTTCAGCCCAAATACTTTTATGTAGCCCAATTAATAATATTAAGGGTAAATTACAAACACCCCCCTGAGGTATGGTCAAATTACAAAAACACCCCTCTTGTTTGGATAATTACAAAGACCCACTCAACTACTCAAATTTAGTGGAATCTTCGAGATTATATGGAATATTATCACTTTTGTACTCGTTTTGTCCCATTCGAACTCTTCATTATGAAGCAAGATGATCATAATATGTGTTTTGTAGCTTGTATATATCAGTTTGTGGTGCATCGGAAACTGTATTTTTACACAAAACGAGTACAAACTAGAGCACATTCCACGAAATCTAGATGATTATGTTGAATTTGGCACCATAAGGGTGGAGGTGTAAGAAAAAATCATAGTTAAGGGGGGTAGATGTAATTATCCAAACAAGAGGGGGGTTTTTGTAATTTGACCATACCTCAGGGGGGTGTTTGTAATTTACCCTAATATTAATAACTATCAAAATTAAACCATTTTAAGAGCCATATATCAGTTGCATTTTAGACTCTATTCTATTAATAATAAAATGTATATTTTCAACTTATCAAAAAAAAAATGTATGTTTTAAAAAAAATAATAAAAAAAAAAGTAAAAAGTAGAAGAAATGAGTGGTGTGATTGGTTACAGATGGGATTGTGTGGGTCCAGATAACAAACACACAGAACAATTGTTGCCACTCTAATCTCTCTCAATTGTGTTTCCATGGTGTCCACAAACCCTCCTCTCTCTCTCTCTCTCTCTCTCTCTCTCATCACACAGATTTCTCACAGAACCACACACACACACACACATTCAGAGTGAGAAAAAACACAACTGTGTTTGTTGAGAAAAAAAAAGGTAAATGCAAGAAAGAGAATGAGTAATCTGTTATGCAGCAATGGCCACTCAAACAGCTGCATTATCACCTTCTTATTACATCCATAACTGCAAATCCAGGCCTTCTTCACCTGCAGTTATCTTGTCCCAATCTACACCTTCTTACAATCCTCTTGTTTTCCAGGTTCTTTCCTTTTTTTTTTTTCCCGTCTGATTTTAAGATATTGTCTTAAATTGTGGTGTTTATTTATTTTACTAGTTTGGATGACTGAAAATAGGCTGTAGTTCAAGAAATGTAAAGGGAATTGTTGTTAAAATCAAGAAAATGTTCTTACAAACTTGGTGTAAAATTTGTTGTTAAAATCAAGAAAATGTTTTGCCCTTACAAACTTGGTGTAAAATTGTTGTTAAAATCAAGAAAATGTTCTTTTATCTTTCTTTTTGCCCTTTGGCATAAAGGGTTGCTAAAAAGATTCAATCTTGAACAGAAATAAGTGCAGCCGAACCACATTTCGCATCCGGGACTTGCTGAAAGCACCTTAATTTTACGATTTACGTTACGATGCCTCTATAGTACTTGGATTTAAATTCGATTGAATGTGAAATGTGAATGGCTACTTATATTTACGATTACGTTGCAATGTCTATATATTTGGACTTGAATTTCTCGTCGTGCGTTTTGATAATAGGCTGTACGGCTTTTGGGCCCGCCAGCAAGATTCGAAGCTTCGAAGCTCAAAGTCTTGTTTATGGGAGAAGAAGTCGACACTTCGACTAGAATTGTGCCGAGAACTTATACACTCTCCCATTGTGACTTCACGGCTAATTTAACTCTATCCGTTTCCAACATTATCCAGCGCAATCAGGTAAACTTCTTCTTTGATCGTAGAATTCAGACCGAACCAAGCCTATGTTTTTGGAGTCGAGGTTTACTGTTTTTACTCTTTTACTGCCAGTTGACAGGATGGTATAGTAAAGACGACGTGGTCGCTGAGTGGACAGACGTGAACGGTGACCTGTTCCTGAACGTCCATTGCCATGTCAGCGGACCGAATTCTTTATCTGCCACCGTCGCAGAATTCAGATACCACATTTTCTCCAAGGAATTGCCTTTGGTAAATAACTTCTTTACAAAAAAAAAAAGAAAAAAAATCGCTGCTTGTGATACATACACGGCTTAAATTTATCGAACTTTCGTTTCAATGATTATAAAATCACCAGGTTCTCGAGGCAGTGCTGTATGGAGATTCCGATTTTTTCAGAGAGCATCAAGAACTAATGGATGCTATAGTGAGAGTGTATTTCCATTCCAGCTTCAAGATGTACAATCGTATGGAATGTTGGGGTCCGTTGAAGGACGCTGCCCTCGTAAGTTCAATTAATAATAATAATAATAATATTAAAAATTGTATATTTTCGTGAAATGCCGATTAACGAAAAATACGATGAATTTTTCAGGGAATAGGAGTAGATAAAATAAATGGATATTCATCTGCAAGCAAGGAAAATTCTCATGCTCCTAAATTTTGGGCAAGTCCAAAATCAATCCTCCAAGCACTCTTTACCTTCCTGCTCTGATTTCTATGTATACGTCATACGACGAAGAAGAAGTCGAAGAGTACGATATGAGACGAGCTTTTTTTGTCGAATTTATACTGCAAAAATTTGCAAGAGTATTTTTTTTTATTGAATTGTATGTAAATACTGGAGACATATTCTTATTTCAAAGCCAATATTTCTTCATGAAAGAGAAGTCACAGGTACAAAAAATATAAAAATGCAACTAGCAGACACAAATAGAAAGATAAATGCAACAAATAAAGTCGAACAAACGAACAATAAACTCTCGAAAAAGACACGGACCTATATCCACAAACTCATTACACGGAATATACAAAAGCCATAAATCCATAGATTATATATATATATATATATGTATGTTATAAGTCTCAACGATCTGTAGAAAAACAAAGAAATCGAGCGAAACTCTGCCCACTATATATAATCAGCCCGAAATTTCAAATCATCACTTCACTCACTCAATGCGACCTATTCGTTTTGGGCGAAGAAGACTTGGCTTTAGCAAAATCGACCAAGTCTCTGAAAAGTGCATCCTCTGGTTTCTCTTGCTTAGACGGGGCGGCAGGTGGTTTGATCGAGAGATTTTGGGTTTGACCAACTAAGCTATCGTAAGAAGAACCTGACCCACTGCTCGAATGGGAGGGCCCACCTGCGTGTTGATCGAAAAACTGCTGTCTTTGGTTGTGCCTGGCAGGTGGAGGTGGCAGGTTTTCAGTGGCCGGAACTTCCCAAGGAGCTGGGGGTAAATTGTCCGGAGATTTGATTGTAGGGGTATTTTTGTCATTTGTTGTTTTCGGAGCAAACATCGATGCTGTAGGATTAACGAAATCATCCGAAGGAGAGGGAGAAAGTGTTGGACTTGTTGAAGCAATCGAGTTTTTGCTGCTTGAATTAACAGTTTTTGTGCCATAAAAATCTCCGCTGAGATAATCAATCGAACCAGAATCTGCACTAGTTGGTTTCTTCGAGGATGGCGGAGGTGGAAGAAAACCGGGCGCACTCTTGACGACAGCTGGCTTGCTGACGTGTCCATGCGATGTATCCCTTGATGACCTGGCATAAATGCCAATTATTTGTTGTGTATAGAAAATGAATCAAGAATGGAGAAAAATTTAACCGAATACTTGTTAATTTATTTTACCTGCGTGCTAACTGAGAAAAATCATCTTCAGGTTCGTCGTCTTCGTGATTTACACTCATAAGAGGTGCAATGGGAGTTTGTATATTCACCACCGAAGAAGAAACGGGCGGTGTTCCCTTGGCAATATTATCGTGTCTGCTAAGAACTCGCTGCAAATTGTCGTTCAATGCCAGTCCCTTGCATAGAAGATCCTCGTCTCTGTAAAAAAAAAGAAAAATAATTGATATATTGCCATGTTTGACTTGCTTTTCTTCGGTACTTTGAAAAAAGATATAAAGAGGTGTGCTTACGCAGTATTATTCACGAGAATCATGACTCGGCTTTGGTATGAACGGCACTGGTCAACCAAGTCAACGATGATCTCATCCTTCAAACCCTATACGGCAAAATCCAAAAAGTCAATAAGTTTGTCACAGTTGCATGAAATGTTAACATCCTACAAAAAATTGAACAGAAACACACTAAATAACATATTAAAACACACACACACACACACACACACACACACACACACACACACACACACACACGAGTAAAGAATTTCAACCTGAGGATTATTTGGATCCAAGGCAGATAGCATTTCCATAAGAACATCAGAAATTCCCTCGGCATTTAGCATCTCTGGCAAGCTATATTTATCATAAGAAAGAAGATAATCAAATTCAAGGAGTGAACTCATGAAGTATTAACTTAAACTATTCCAAACACACACCAAAAAAAATAAAAAAATCTTGCCGATGAACGAGTAAATACAGAAGAAAAATAAATAGGATATATATATATATATATATATATATATATATATATATATATATATATATATACCTAAGTCCAGAAGTATCAGCTACAAGAGAGGCTTGTACAGCAACTTCCTCGTATGGGGAAGTAGGGTGAACTATCGGATGTGTCTGTGGTGGAGTGAATATCGGTACACTATTTTCCTCTCTAGGCGGAAATTCTACCCCAGCTGACTGTCAAATTCAAAATACAGAAAATAAAATATGAATAAATTATGATTAGAAAAAAAATTCCAATAAAATAATATGAATCGAAGAGATTATTAGTCACCCTCAATTCATTGTAAGCAGCATAATACTGGGGAAACTTTCCCCGAGCTCCCCCGAAAGCTACTTGCCAAGTATCTATCAACACTAGAATCTTCTCCCTTACGTTTAAATCGGGCTGCAAATGTGTATGACAAGAAAGATATAAAAGGTTAACTGAAAGATAATATTGAAATAAAAAAGGAGATTTTGTAGGCGAATACACCACCTTCTTCTTTACTATCTTGACCATATCATGTAAAATATCTCGCTCGACAATCTGCTGAAACACGTTTTCCCCGCAATTTTTGCTAAGTGTCTCCAGCACCTGGATCGTAAAATAGAGAAAGATATTTTAGCTGGACGCGATTCATTCAGTTGTCTTCAGACAAACATAAATGGGCTTACATGCAAAGAAGCCCAACGAGTTATTTTCGGCGACTGTTGTTAAAAATTAGATATAACCAGAAGAATTTGGTCGTCAAAGAATTTGGTCAACTTATCATAAAAATCATGCCGGAAAAGGTTTTTAAGAAACTTGATGGGAAAGTATTTATATCGAAAGAAAAGATTTGGAACAGTGTATATAATTTTGAAGTCTAAAATCTAGTCTAATTATGACCACACGTTATACATCTACTTGTTTAGCAAACCGAAAGATATTTAGGAGCAACCGACAAAATAAGGATACTGAAATTAATGCCATAATTGAAGTTCGTTTGCAAAATTTATAATTCAGAAAATGGATGATTACGCAGGCATGACAAAGAACAAAGAGAACTATAGACTTACGAATAGAGCAAGGAGCTGTATTTTAGGGCTTTTATTCCCGAGTTTTTTCTTGAGTATCTTCAAAGCATCCTTCGTTTGCCTAATTGAATTCAAGAAACGATGTTACGTGAAAGAAGACGTCGTTTGCAGTAACTAATTAGAGAAAATTCAATAAGAAATTTTCCAAGTAAGACAAAAAACAAATACCCGGGATCCATGTTTATCATGTCGCATAGCTCTAGATTCACTGCCCAATCTGGACCAATCAGCATGTCACTGGTTGCCCTCTCAGCAATAGCTGCCGCATTTGCCATTTTCGATACTGACACGTCTTTCTAATTCCTAAATAAAACAAATTACATCGCCAATATAAGTAACACAAATGTCAACAGAAATAAAAACAGATCGAAATCGTTTGGTAAGCGCACATGAATACCATCCACCGAAGAAGACAAATAACGGTTTACGAAATCCAAAGAATCAGATGCCGTAAACGAAAATCGACAAAATCACAGACACAGTAGCATGTGTACAAACTTCAAATAGAGAATGACAAAATTAAACAGAAGAGCGAAAAAAAAACCCTAAATTCAAACGCCTGCACACAACATAGACATACAACAAGCTAAATTCTTTCAAGTTTCATCTATTTCACAGCAGAAGTAAACCCTAGAGTAAATCAATATGAAATGTATAATCAGAATTCGTGTAATTAGCTGCGCTAAAAGCCTAATTAAACAACACCCAAGAGAAAATGAACCCTCAAAGTCAAAATTCATCCAAAAAAAAAAAATCGGCTAATAAAAACCTAAAGATCATGCCTTTTTCTAAAAAAAAGAGAATCAGCTCGCAGATAAAATCAAAGAGATCGAGAATTATGAGGATCAAATCAAAAGTGCGAGAATTCCAAGCCAGGATCTTTAGAGAGAGAAATACCTGCCGGAAACCCTTAAGTCTTGCCGAGTCCACAGAGAGAGAGAGAGAGAATGAAATGGAATATATATAATATATAAAATATATATATATATGCTATTAATTTTTTGTATATGCTACTAAATTATGTATGCTTATAGATAGATAAATGTGAAGAAACAATACAGATTAGATGAAGATAAAAAAAATGGAGAGAGAGAATGAAGAAATTTGGGTGTGTGTTTGTGCGAGTAATTTGGTGTGTCAATTTTTTCAACCTTTGAACCCTTTTATCTTGTGGTAGAAGGGAAGGATTTTGTACGTTAATAAATTTCAATTTCTTGTTTTAGGGCGTGTTTGGTTGGACAAAAAAAACAGAAATATCATAAGTTGCAACAATAATCTCTACACACTTCTCAAGAAAAAAAAAAAGCAAAAAAAAAAAATTAAACTCTACACCGTCAAATTCAACATAATTTTACAGATTCCGTGGAATTCTCTAGTTTGTACTCGTTTTATGCAAAAACACAGTTTCTGATACACCACATTCTAATATTTATAAGCCAAAAGACACATCTTATGATCATCTTTTATCAAAATGTGGAGATCGAATAGAGTAAAACGGATACAAATCGAAGAATATTCTACATAATCTAAAAGATTCCACTAAATTCGAAACACAAACGTGGACGTGTAAGAAAATTCATAGTTAATGAATTGTTGTAATTACCCAAACATGAAGGTTTTTTTTATAGTTTATCGCTAATAAATTTGATCAAATGACATTTGTCTAATTAAAGGGTAATTGTTAATTAGTCAAACATGAGGGGCTCTTTTGTAATTTGACGTTAACTCGCGGGATGACCGCAATTTACCAGACCTTATATATTACACTTGAACCAAACGCGTCCTTACAACTTTTTATTAAGCCTTCGGCTAAACGGACAGGTAGAGTGATGACAGACAAATGAGGTTTGCTTACTAGAACAGTTGACCAACTTTTGACGGTGGTTGTTAGATTATTCTTTCTTTTGACTTTTTATTTATTTATTATTTTCTTAGCAAATAAATCTACGTGGAAAAGCGCGTCTTTGCACTGCTCACGAACTCCATTACAAAATTGGACTACAATTATAACACGAATTCTCCTTATGCATTGACTTTTAATATGTTTGATTTAATTCATATATACAATTGCACTACTAATTTTCAATTTCTAATTTTTTTTACAAATAAACTTCAGTTATAAATAAAAACTAAATAAATATATAAATATTATTGGATACCATTATATATTTTTGAATTAAATACTTAAATAAAATAAATAATTATTTTTTGCTAATGTAATATATAAAAACTTTAATCAAACTAATGGCCCAATTAGGAAAATTAAATTGGACAAATATTGGCAAAGTGGGCCGAAACTGTGTTTTATTTTGGCCCAAAATAATTATTAATTTTATTAATATTTAAATTTAATGATTTAAACTACAATTAAAACTCTATAAATTAATATAGTCGGATTTGACAAATACTATTAATTTAATGAAATATTAATTTAACAAAATATCGTTTTAACACATTGTCCTTGAGTCGGGACCGTAAGATTCTATAACGCATTGAACCGAATTTATTGCCAAAAATATATATATTTTTTCACCTTTGTTTAGTTGGTTTTTTTTTATTTTTCTTTACAATTATGAATTATAGAAAGTACTAATTTATCAATATACCATTTTTCCTAATATTACTAAGATATTATATCAATTGCAATCTCACTAGACAAGTTTCGTGTGACGAGTTTGATTTCAGAAAATGCTGATGGTGATCCCTTAATATGGTGAAGGAAAACGGTAAAAAAAAAAATTAAAGGTGGAAAATAATTTAAATCAAAACAATTAAATAAAAACAATTAACAACAACAGCCGAAAAACAGAGAACACGCTTTTTCACCGCGTAATCGGCGGCAAGATTTTTGCTTAAAAACGTGTTTTACTTCTTCCGGAGTGGGAAAAGGGCCGGCCAGCAACCAGTCAGCACATACTTACCACCGCCGCCGCCGCCGCCGCCGCCATTATTACCACCACCGGACTTTTTCCTTTTCTTGGGCTTCAACGAAAACGGAAACACCATGTTAATAAACAACCCTTTGTTCTGAAAACTCCGACCACCACCACTCATCAAATTATTTCCGCCATCTCTCTTGATTTTCTCTCTCTTCACTACCACCACCTTCACCGGTTGATCCGCTGTTTGTGGGACCGGATGATGATTTTCAACTCTGTAGCGATGCTCGACGAGATCTTTCAGGGAGAGTTCGTACGAGGATTCGGGCATGGCTTTCACCATTTCCATGAGCTCCCACTGCCCTCTGGCAATGGCTTCCACCCTGGATTTCTCCGACAAGGAGCGGCGGTGGCTGTGGCGGCGGAGCAGTGGATGTGATGGGCTGTTGCTCTTCCATAACGGCGGCGAACTTATTTCTAAATATTCGTCGGTTTCCATATTTTTGGGTTCTTGTCTGAATTGCTGCACTACTGGTTCTTCTCTGGTCACTTTCATTTTTATAGCAAGAATTGTGTTTTAGTGTTTAGATGGTGTGGTTTCAATACTTCATTATTCATTATTAAAATAAAAAGTTTAAATTACGGCTACCTCCGATATAAATATCAAATTACGAAAAACCCCCCGCTTGTTTGGGTAATTACAACGCCACCACTTATCAACTACGAATTTTCTGACACATGCATCCACCCTTGTGGTGTCAAATTCAACAAAATCTTCTAGATTCCGTGGAACGTTCTCTAATTTGTACTCGTTTTGTGCAAGATGCAGTTTCTGATGTACTACAATCTGATATTTTCAAGCCAAAAGACACATCTTATAATCATCTTGTTTTGAAGTGTGGAGCTCGAATAGGGTAAAACGGGTAGAAATTGGATAATATTCCATATAATCTAGAAAATTTCAATAAATTCGACACCACAAGAGTGGACATATAAGAAGATTCATAATTGAAGGGTGTGATTGTAATTACTCAAATATGAGGGTTTTTTTTCTTAATTTAACTTTATCTCAGGAGTAACCATAATTTATGCCAAAATAAAATAAAAATTTATTGTTGCTAGATTATTATGGAGGAAAAAAGTCAATATTTCTTCTAGATAGATGGCCTAATTTTTCAATAAATTTCCCCTGTTTTTGTGTATTTTTCATAGCATTTTATGATATTTTTAGGGTTTTTTTCTTTCCATAATAAATTTTATATTATTGGTTAATCAAAGTTGTTTTAATGAACGGTCTGAAATTAGGCCAAATGGTAATTAAGAGTGTTAGTTGAAAAGTACACTCGGGTTAATTACTAGTAATTAGGTACTAATGTAGCAAATCAGCCTGAATATATATATATATATATATATATATATATATATATATATATATATATATATATATATATATATATATATATATATATATATATATATATATATATATATATATATATATATATATATATATATATATATATATATATATATATATATGTCATTTACAAGTGGAAGTCGAGGAGGAGGAAACTCATACACTAATGTAAATTTAAATAATTATTAGGAATGATATTAAGTATTGAATTTGCAGATTAAATGCATATATATATATTGTACTTTTTTTTCTTTTTACTTAAAACTTAATGAAGTGTATTGCTATAAGTGTTTAATTTTTATATATGAATTATAATAATATACCTAAAATATTTCACTCGGTGTAGCATTAAATATATCGGAACTTCAGAATTTTTTTACTCCCTTTCATTATTTTTATAAGACATGCTTTAATTATTGCGAGGGCCAAAGTTGGTGATTAGTGGACTCATAAAAAAATTAAGATACTTAATCAAGAATTTTATTATTGCATTTAAAGTACTGTTTTATTTTATTTTTCAGAAAGAGGTATATAGAACTAGATTTAGTGGTGGTGTATTGATAATGCAATCTAGTACGATAATTATGAAAAGAGATTAACTTAATCAAAGTGAGATGGACATTTAAATATATACATAATTAACTTAATCATTGCATAATTGTTAGCTTCTGCAGAGCTAATCATCAACAAAATAAATTAAAGTATATTTGTTGTTATTAGTTATTATCATATGATTTCGAGGTGTACAATTTTAAATAGAAAATTTAATCATCATTTTTTATTTTTATTTTTTATTTTTTATTCAATGAAATTCCATTTTCAGTAAAAAAAAATAATATCAAAAAAAATAAAAAAATAATATATAATTACAGTGGGGGGTGAATTGGACTTTCTCTATTACTTAATTTATTTTATGGGCTGGAAAGCAGGCTCTGGGCTGAGCCACCTCCTCCCTAGCTCCGCCACCACCAACACCACCGCCCACCGCCGCGACTCGCCGTTCTCTGCGAAGGCACTAACCACCACTATCCTCAACCACGTCCGCCTCGGGCGAATTCCAAAAGCAATCTCCATTCTCTTCTCTTCTGCAGAACCTTTGCCTTTTTCTCTCTACGCCGATCTCTTCAGAATCTGCGCGTCGAACAAAGCAATTGTTGAGGCCCGGAAACTTGAATCTCACTTAGTCACCTTCACTCCGGACCCACCATTGTTTCTGCTCAACAGGGCCATAGAATGTTACGGGAAATGCGGTTGTTCGGAGGATGCCGAGGAGCTGTTCGAAGAAATGCCGAAGAGAGACGGCGGGTCTTGGAATGCGATGCTCTCCGCGTATTCGAGAAACGGGCGCGCGGGGGATGCGCTGGGCTTGTTCTCCAAGATGATCGGGGCGGGTGTTTTTGCTAGTGAGGTCACTTTTGCTAGTGTTCTTTGGTCTTGCGGTGCTGCGTTGGAGCTTTGGCTGTGCAGGCAGGTCCATGGTCTTGTTGTGAAATATGGTTATTTGGGAAATGTTATATTGGAGACTTCGCTCGTTGATGTGTACGGAAAATGCCGGGCGATGGTCGATGCCAGAAGGATGTTTGACGAGATTGAGAAACCGAACGATGTTTCTTGGAATGTGATCATTAGAAGGTATCTCGAAATGAGTGAGGGCAGTGAGGCCTTAAACGTGTTTTCTAAAATGATAAAGACGAAGGTGAAGCCTATGAGTTTTACTGTGTTGAATGCCGTTCTTGCTTGTACGAGTATTGGTGGACTTAAAGAAGGCCTTCAAATTCATGGATTCGGTATCAAGATTAACATGGAAGAGGATGAAGTGGTTTCGAGTACTCTTATAGCATGTACGCAAAATTTGGCGATTTAGAGAGCTCAAGGAGGATTTTCGACTTGCCTTGCTCCAAAGGTATTGTTAGCTACACTTCAATGGTCACTGCGTATGCTAAGACGGGAAGAATGACCGAAGCCAGAGTGTTGTTCGACGAAATGCCCGAAAGAACAGTAGTATCTTGGAACACAATGTTGGCATGCTACACAAGCTCCTTCGAGTGGGCTAAAGCGTTGAACTTCTTGAAATTGATGAGTCGAGAGACCGAAGCTGATGATGTCACACTTGGCTTGATTTTGAATATGTGTGCAGTGATTCCAGATGTAGAAACGGGGAAACAGGTTCATGCATATGCCTATAGACACGGTTTCTACCCCGATCCGTTTCTTGGCAATGCACTTCTTAACATGTACGGGAAGTGTGGTAACTTGACTAGTGCAAGGATTTTGTTCCACGAGATGAGCCATTTGCGAGATAATATTTCTTGGAATGCTTTACTGACGACCTATGCTCGTAACGGATTGAGCCAAGAATCGATTATGACGTTTAGGAAGATGCTAGGAGAGGCAAAGCCATGCGAAACCACCTTTGGAACTCTCTTAGCTGTTTGTGCAGATACAGTCACCCTCAAATTAGGTAAACAAATCCACGCATTCATGATCAGAAACGGGTACGATATTGATATTGTCGTTAGTGGAGCTTTAGTCGACATGTACACAAAATGTTGCTGCGTTTTATACGCTATGAAGGTATTTGAGCAATCTGATCCGAAAGATTTGATTCTCTTCAATTCGACGATTTTGGGTTGTTCGCATAATGGAATGGGTGGGAAAGTATTTGAACTATTCGAGACAATGGAGAAGGAAGGGATTAAACCAGATAGGGTAACTTTTCAAGGTTTATTACTAGCTTGTATATCTGAGGGCCGAGTTGAAAACGGGAGGCGTTATTTTGAACTAATGAGTGATAAGTATTGTTTGCTGCCTGAGTTGGAGCATTATGTTTTAATGGTTGAGCTGTTTGGCTATTACGGATTTATGGATGAACTCGAGCGTTTTATTACGAAAATGCCATTCAAGCCGACTTTCAGAATATTGACGAGAGTGATTCATTTTAGCCGAAAGTTTGAGTGCTTCGAGTTGGGGCAGTGGGCATCTGATCAGCTCGGTGAATTGGATCCCTTGGTTCCTTTTCGATTTGAAGATATCGATAACTCTCCTCCGATTAACGCAGATTATCGGGACAGAAGATAAATGCACCAATTCACATAGTGGATAATGCTATTTGGAATTTGGGGTTTTTTTCTTGACAAATATTGTATTTGAGTTAATGTGGCTAAAATCCTGATGTGGTGATCTACTAATCGAGGCTTAGGTAAGCTCATCAAACGGTGCCGTATTGTGTTCATTTCTAACTTTCTTTTTGTGAAGAAAACAAGCATCTTCTAAATTTGTCATTTCTATTTTATATATTTTGAATGTTCCAGAATCCAGTGTAAGATCAGAATTATAAGGGCAAATTACGGCGAGCGAGCTCCCTGAGGTAAGCTCAAATTATTAAAAAAAATCCTTTATGTTTGGATAATTACAACTACGCCCCTCAACTATGTTTTTTCTTACGAAAAAACCCTCATTCAGTAGGTAAATTTGACACCGTAAGGGTGGAGATGTGTAAGATAATACATAATTGAGGGGTGGTTGTAAACTTGTAATTAACCAAATATGAGGGGGTTTTTCGTAATTTGACCTTATCTCAGGGGGGCTGGCCGTAATTTGCCTAAATTACAATGCCACAACTATTAACCTTTATTTCTTAAACCTAATAATAAAGATACTCCTTCACCTCAGGCACAAATGGCAATTGTTCAAAAGTAAAGTCAATTGTTTTACACACACGCACAAAAAATAAAAAAAGTCAATAGTTTTAAATTTAAATGCGTAGTTAAATATAAGTATTCAATATAAACAAGTGATTCAAATATATTACGTAGTTGTTGGCGGCAAATTCTGACTCTCAAAGCAGCAGTTTTTCACAACGATGGATTCGTCGGACTTGCACGGTTATGCACGTGTACTCAATTCCTTAAACACCCAAAACTCAGTTCCGCAAGGAAAACAACTCCACCTTCTTTTCCTCAAAAGGGGTGTCCTGTTTTCCACTCTCACCATAGCCAACCGCCTCCTGCAAATGTATGCGAGGTGCGGAATAATGGACGACGCCCGAAACCTGTTCGATGAAATGCCTCACAGAAACTGCTTCACTTGGAACACCCTACTCGAGGGATACGCTAAGTCGGGACGCAAAAATGATTCGTTGGACTTGTTTTACTCGATGCCACATAAGAACGAGTTTTCTTGGAACGTAATTCTCTCGGGGTTGGCGAGAGCAGGGGAGTTGGATGTTGCGCAGCAGCTGTTTGTTGAAATGCCAAACAAGAACACAGTTGCGTGGAACACGATGATTCATGGGTATGCTAGACACGGGAAATCGAGGATGGCTTTGGTGTTGTTTAAGGATTTTTTGAAGTGGGAGACTGTCGAAAGTGGTGGCATTTTGAGATGGGACCCGTTCGTTTTGGCGACTGTGATTGGTGCTTGTTCGAATTTTGGAGTTCTTTATTTGGGGAAGCAAATTCATGCTCGAATGATAATTGATGATGTGAAATCCGATTCCGTTTTGGGAAGTTCGCTCGTGAACATGTACGGAAAGTGTGGTGATTTGGATAGTGCTGGCCATCTTTTGAATGCAATGGACGTTCCGGATGATTACTCATTGTCCTCATTGATTTCAGGCTATGCGAATTGCTGTAGAATGGACGATGCAAGAAGAATATTCGAACGTAAATCTAACCCTTGTGTTGTGTTATGGAATACCATGATTTCAGGGTACGTTGCTAATTCTGACGCAAAAGAGGCCTTAATATTTTTTCGTAGCATGCACAAGCAAGGGGTTGTGGGAGATTATTCTACATTTTCGAGTACTCTGAGTGCATGCAGTAGTATTGGTATTGTTAAGAACTGCATTCAAGTGCACGCACAGGCAAATAAACGGGGAATCATTTACGACCTTGTTGTTGCGAGTGCCCTCGTTGATGCATATGCTAAATGCGGGAGTCATATCGATGCTTGCAATTTTTTCAGCGAGCTGAAAATTTACGATACTATTTTGCTCAATTCTATGATCACTATTTACTGTAATTGCGGTAGAATTATAGAAGCGAAACGTATCTTCGACGATATGAAATTGAAAAGTTTGATCTCGTGGAATTCGATGATGGTTGGTCTGAGTCAGAATGGTTATGCTGTGGAAGTATTACAACTCTTTTGCACAATGAACAACGACAACAACTTAAGCATGGATAAATACAGCCTAGCTAGTGCAATTACTGCATGTGCTGGAATCGCATCACTCGAACTCGGCGAACAGATTTTTGCTCGAGCTACTGTCATTGGCGTAGATTCCGACCAGGTCATAGCAACTTCCCTTATAGACTTCTACTGCAAGTGCGGTCTCGTAAGAAACGGTCAGAAATTATTTGACCAAATGACGAAATTCGACGAGGTTGTATGGAATTCAATGTTGGTGGGCTACGCTACAAATGGATTTGGAATCGAAGCATTGTCTCTGTTTCAAGAAATGAGAAGAGTGAATGTCACACCTAATGAAGTTACGTTTACTGCAGTTTTATCGGCTTGCGATCATTGTGGGTTGGTAGAAGAAGGGAAGAAATGGTTTTACGTGATGAAAAACGAGTATTGTATCAACCCTGGTATTGAACACTACTCTTGCATGATCGATCTTTTTGCTAGAGCGGGTTGTCTGAAAGAAGCAATTGATCTTATTGATGAGATTCCTTTTCAGTCCGATGCAACTATGTGGTCAGCGGTTTTGAGAGGTTGCATCGAAAACGGAGAAAAGTCGCTTTCTTTGAAAGTTGCCAAAAGAATTATCGAGCTCGATCCTCGAAATTCCGGTGCTCTTGTACAGTTATCGGGTGTAATGGCGTCTACTGGAGATTGGAAGGAATCTGCATTAGTGAGACAGTTTATGAGAGAGACGAGAATTCAAAAAAATCCCGGAAGAAGCTGGTGCAATATCTGAGAACGAAAATCTGGGATTATTTTCTAATGGGTTAGTTATTGAAACTACACTATCTTTCTTCTACCTTTCAAATTCAAATTTTAATTTGCATTAAATGAAATGACGAATCTTTTCTTCGATTTGTAGTATTCGTTTTATTTCCTGGAAGATGTCGAACTGTGGGACGAGGAATTCAATAATTCATGGATGGACGTCGCCTCGTTTAACCAGGTTCGTTTTCTTGTTACATTGTTGTTGCAGTTGGTTTCTTCTGTGTTTGTGTTTTCTTGATCTTGTTTATGTTGTGGGATTGATTACCTATTCTGTACGCCAGGAATTGAATTTATCAATAATTCTCTTTGGTATTGTGAGCTACTTCTCTTAGATTTTGGGCTGTAATTATATGAGGTTGTCTCAAGATTTACTACCTTAGAGTCTCTCTCTCTCTCTCTCTCTCTCTCTCTCTCTCTCTCTCTCTCTCTCTCTCTCTCTCTCTCTCTCTCTCTCTCTCTCTCTCTCTCTCTCTCTCTCTCTCTCTCTCTCTCACACACACACACACACACACACAGAGTGGATTATAAGTCTAATTATGAATCTGTACAGTTGGAAGAATTGATGAGAACTCTATTAAAAAAAATTAAAATTATCTCTACATAGTTGCTCAAAATTCAAATGCATGCAGCCTACAGTGCCGTACTAGAGAAGATTACTGTCCTCAATTAGGCCAAGTTGTCACGTGGGATTAATAGTTTTAGGCCTCTAGCCAATTAAATATATATATATATATATATATATATATATATATATATATATTGATACATATAATAAATAAATGAAATAGGGATTGTGTTTTGGTGTTTGGTAATTGTAATTAATAAATATCCTTTTTATTAATTGGCTACAGGGATGGTTTGGTTTCCAGTTATGAATCAAAATACAATTAAATTTCTCCTACAAGATTAGAGTGACACGTGCTTTGTGTAATTGTGTTCGAATTGTCCCATCTACATATATATATATATCCCTACCTTTTTTTTGTCCTATACTTTAATATTCATTTCATCTTTATCCCTACAATTCAAGAAAAACACAATTCACTCTTTCCACCTTTTTTTTCTTCTTATGTCTTTTTTCTTAATGTTTATAAATTAACAAAAAATATATAATCACAATGACAAAAACGTGAGAGACTTGAACTCTTCTCACAGCCCTCCAATTTATTTATTTATTTATTTATTTTTTTTTCAATTTATTTAATTTCTCCCAAAATTTGGAAAATAGATTTATAGTATATCACATCGCTGATGTGGATGTGACTTAACTTTTGCCCAAGGGAAGATAGCTACACAACCATAGTTTGGTATACTGGGATAATATTTTTACTTAACTCTACATAATTAAAATTTATTACATTTCAGCATGCATTGAAGTGATTATCTATCTATATATATGTACATATATGTATGTATGTAATAATACTAGTTAGGAGATCACAATTCACAAATGGCTCACTGGTTTGGAAGATCAAGAACCATTACACATTTTCTTAAGACAAAGATTATTAGTTCTTCTTACAGAAGCTTGGCCGGTGATGGTAGCGGAAAGGCGTGTGGAATATTCCGGGAGAAGTCCGCCGTGATTCCGGCTTTTCGGCGATCGGAATCGGCCAGAGCTGGGGACCTTGTCGAAGCGGTAACTTATTCTGATGATGACGACGACGAAAATCAGGTAATGTTTGTAAACTTGTCTCTCTGTATTTGTTTTTAGTTATGTTGGTAAACTTGTTTCTGTGTGTGTATTTATGTTCTTGCTTCTTATATATGATTCTCTCTCTCTCTCTCTTAATTCCATTTTACTGTTAGAGCTTCTTATATGTGAAATCAATTTAAATTTAAATTTGTTTTCTTGCTTCTTACTGATGTTTCATTATTCTTAATATAAACTTTTTATTCGCAAAGATTGTTGAATGTGGACTCGAGGGCTTTTTTTTTAAATTAAGAATTCCAAATTTATAATAATTCAGGAAATTCATTTCAATAAATTTATTTATCAAAGAATTTAAATATTCAGCCCTCGAACTGAAGTATCTTTTCGAGTAATTGTGGTGACAGTCTTATGTCTCAATTTTAAATATTGCCTCTGAAATTAGAAAGGTATATATATATCGGGAAATACGGCCACCCCTGAGGCAAGGTCAAACTATGAAAATACCCCTCTTATGCATCTACCTTTGTGGTGTCAAATTTACCTACTGAAAGAGGGGTTCTTTTGTAAGACAATACATAGTTAATGGTGGTGTTTGTAATTTATCCTAACATGAGAAGTTTTGTTTCGTAATTCGATCTTACTTCAGAGGTGGCCGTAATCCGACCATATATATGTGTGTGTAGTAGTATCTCAGTGGCAATGCTGTAATACTGTACAATTTGTGGGGAAACTATTTGTCAGCCCAAATGAGAATGTGAAAGATTGGACTGGATCAGAAACATACGCCCAATGTTATGGGCCCACAATAAGAAGATTCTAATTAATACGAAATAAAATGTCAGAAATACCCTTCTCTCTACTTTTTGGACATGTGTGTGATTTCCCAGGCATGCAGTAATAGCTCTCGTGTTCGGAGTGTTCCGCCACCTGCTAATATATGTGCTCCTCCTTAAAACCCCTTTCTCTTCTTTCATAGCTGTAATAAAATTAAAACACACACACACAGTGTCCTAGAAAATTGAAGAACTTCAACATGAATTTGGTCTCTAAAAATCTCAAGAAACCATGGAACAAATTTGGGTTTCATTATATGCTAATTATAGCTCCTAATTACTTTTCATCATTTGGTAAATCTCGGTTTAAATCAACCACCAGCCCATTGACTGAACACCCATATTCCTTTAACCTTCAACAAGATGCTGATTTTAACAATTCTGTTCAGGTCTCTCTCTCTCTCTCTCTCTCTCTCTCTCTCTCTCTCTCTCTCTCTCTCTCTCTCTCTCTCTCTCGGAATGTATGTAATTTACAACACAATCCCTTAATTATTGAATTTATATAGTTCATTGATTACTGGTTCTTTGTGTTGAATCTTGTTCCTGCTTGTGTTAGTAAAAATGAAAGAAAGATGCTCAATTGATTCTTATTTTCAAGAATGCGGTGTTGTTTGCTTAATTGTAATTAATTAAAAACAGGGTTTAGAATTTCCTGGTGGAAGAGTCACATTTACTCCCCAAATGAAATTCATCGCTGAATCCACCGACAACCGAGTACCTTGTTATCGTGTTCTCGACAACAATGGCTGTCCAATCCCTGGCAGCACATTCGACCAGGTATATATATATATATATATATACACATACACACATATATATATATATATATATATATATACACATGTGTGTGTGTGTGTGTGTATTTTAAATTTTATGTTGTGGAAAAAAAATGAATTAGGTGGACAAAGAAACAGCGGTGAAGATGTACCGGAAAATGGTGACGCTTCAAATAATGGACACCATTTTCTACGAAGCGCAAAGACAGGGGAGATTATCGTTTTATCTGACATCGACCGGTGAAGAGGCGATTAATATCGCTACAGCTGCTGCTCTCACACCTGATGACATTTTATTCACCCAGGTAAATTAATTAATTAATTAATTACCTTAACATCGTTTAAAAATAGGACAAACGTGTGTTAATATAGTCTAATTATAAAATTATCCAGTATCGGGAGCCTGGCATTTTATTGTGGCGTGGTTTCACGCTCGAAGAATTCGCAAACCAATGCTTTGGCACCAAAGATGGTCATGGCAAAGGCAGGCAAATGCCGATTCATTATGGCTCCAAAGAACATAATTTCTTCACCGTTTCTTCGCCTATCGCGTAATTTTACTCCGCCCCTTCAACTAAATTGCGTTTATATATTATAAAAAAAATAAAAAAAAATTAATTCGTCGGAAAATCTTATTACGTACAGAACACAGCTGCCTCAAGCGGCAGGTGCTGCTTACTCCCTCAAGATGGCTAATAAGGAAGCCTGTGTTGTTGCTTTCACTGGTGATGGTGGCACAAGTGAGGTAGAAACCCTATATATATGTTTATATATATATATATATATTATTAATTTTTTTTTTTACTAGACTTATTTTGAATATTTGACAGGGAGATTTTCATGCTGGATTGAACTTTGCAGCAGTAATGGAAGCCCCTGTAATGTTCATATGTCGAAACAATGGGTGGGCCATAAGCACACCGATATCCGATCAGTTCCGAAGTATTATTTATCACTATCTATATTACTAAATGTTTTTCTTCTTACATAATTGATTTATTGAAATTCTCTTTTTTTCTTTTAATCTCGGTAGGCGATGGTGTAGTTGTTAAAGGTCAAGCATATGGAATACGAAGTATTCGAGTAGATGGAAACGACACTCTGGCTGTTTACAGTGCAGTTCGTGCAGCTCGTGAAATGGTCATAACCGAACAGAAACCAATGCTAGTCGAGGTGAAGTTAGAATTTTTTGTTTTTGGTTCGATAACAAGCAGGCAAAACTTTTCATATGCAAACAAAAATAACTTTTCGAATTTTTTCATGTTTATTTTTGTTTAGTTCCTTACGTATAGAGTGGGCCACCACTCCACGTCAGATGATTCAACCAAATACCGATCTTCGAATGAGATCGAGCAATGGAAAACGGGTAGAAGCCCGATATCCAGATTCCGAAAATGGGTCGAGAGGAACGGGTGGTGGAGCGATGAGGAGGAAACGGAGCTTCGTAAAGATGCAAGGAAACAGGTTTCTTATTTGCATGTCTTTTTATTATCCATGTCCATAGTAGGAGTGAAAATCGGACGGATCGGGTCGCAATTAACAATTTTGAAAAATATCTGAAAAACTGATTTTTTCCAGAAGAGAAAAAATAATTCCAATTCCTGTAAAAATATAACAACATTGGAAAAAAAAATCTGAAACCAGAATTTCTGAAATTGGAATGAAAAATCTTGATCCAAATTTGTAAAATTTAGCGGTATTCGGAAATTTCCAAATATTTTCTCCTAATATGGATATTATAAGTGTAAATTTTGGAGAAAAATCAAAGTTTTTGGAAATTCAAATCGGATCCGAAATTGGTTTCTCATACATATATTCGAATTCCAATCCAAAAAGTTTCGGAAAAACTGGAAATCGAAATTTCGGCATTTGGAATGAAAAATACTGTTCCAAAATTGGGAAATTTCATATTGAAATCAGCGGAAATCAGAAATCCCGTTCCAATTTCCGCACCTACTCTGTAGTATATGTAATTTTATTTTTTCATTGTCATGTAAATTAATTGGGTTCGATATGCAGGTATTGAATGCAATTCAAGTGGCGGATAAAACGGAGAAACCTTCTCTCGAAGATCTATTCACCGACGTTTACGACAGTCCGCCGTCGAATCTTGTAGAGCAAGAGAAGTCACTAAGAGAAACCATCAAGAGGCACCACCAAGATTTCCCTTCTGATGTGCCTATATAGATAGATACAGATTTATATATGTAACAATACCTGATAATTCTTGCTAAGAATATTCTAAAAAGCACCAATAAGCTACCGACAAGTGTCCTCTAGTTCGTAATTCCATTGGGCCTTATATTTAAGTATGGGCCCACTTGGTTAATTGCTTCTAGCCCATACTTCAATATCTGATTAGTATTTCCTTTTAGAGCTAAAACGGTGTCGTTTCGTAGAAAACCCTCCCAAAAATTTCCCCAAATCCGATCTCCCAAATTCCCCAGCTGAAACCCTAATTTCCTCTGACACATTTATCATTATAGTGATAACTGTAGAGGGGCACTTTTGTAACTAATTTCAAACCTGACATTGTACGGACGCCAACCAGAAATCATATTTCGGAGAAACCCACGATGTTTTTTATGTTTTTGTTTTTTTGGCTTGTCTATTCAGAAACCCGCGAAAAATGGCTTCTCTGGAATCATCTCCTTTGTTCGATCATCTGTGGGCGGCTGTATTTCCCGCGAAAACCCATTACGAATATCCACAGAATATCACCTGGAAATATACTTGGGATATTCCTCATCTCTTTATAGTTTATACATTCGAAAAGATTAGGACAACAATAATGGTGGGTTTTGATGACGAGGTATAAAAGAAATTACTGGTCTTGATGTGTAATTTGACTGGTTAGACCCTCACTATCAATCCCATTTTGCAATTTTGTCCATTTCTTGAAATTGATTGGATATATTGCCTTTGAGAAAGTGCACTTGCATTCAAGAAAAGATATATCTTTTTTTTTTACTATCTGTTGGGAGTTCGGTTTTCTTGATTTTTAAGCCGTGAAATAAAGCTATGGAGAGCAGCAATAATAGTTTTAGGGATAGTAGTGCTCTAATGCCATCACGCGTTTTGATTGTGTTTGATGCCACTAAAGATCGCAGTCATCATGAGTTTAGTCGTACCGTCACTAATCTCCGAATGTGGGGCGGCATCGTCCATCCAGGCGATACAATTACGTTCGTCGGTGTGCTGCATAAAGTCTTGCATCCCAGTAAGTTTTTTTTTTTTCGTAAACGCTTTTCGAATATTATACTTTTTGGTTTTGTCAGTTCTTTGATGTTCTGGAAGTAGGATTTTAATCCTCATTCTTGATTTATTGGATGATTTTGGTTCAATACAAGGCTTACAGAAATCGACATCGTTCGTTTTTTTTTTAATTTGATCTAATTTTATTAGTCTTCGTTGTGCTACGCAATTCTTAATTTATTCGTCGTTATTGTTTCTGCACAGTGGGTTACCAAATGGGAGTGGCTCCCGAGAATTTTCTCGGGGCAACACATATCCGAGCATTGGAAGAAGAAGTATCGAAAAAAGTCGATATGTATTTGGGAATGCTCCAGCTCAGCGCCGAAGAATGTGAAGGCGAAGGGGTAAATTAATTATACACTTTTCTATATTCCCATCTAATAATCTTGGTGGCAGATTGTCGGAATATTCCTTTCGTCGTGAAATAGATTCTCCGTACGCAGGTAGATATTGAAGTCAAGATTATTGCTGGAACTCCAATAAGAAAAGTTGTAATACAAGAAGTCGCAACCTATAACGCATCATGGGTTATACTCGATAGGTAGCATTTTGTAATACTTATTCGTCGTTAAATCTAACGACTTTTTTCCCCCTTAAAGAAATTTAACACATATATTTTTCTACGACGACAGGCATCTGAGAAAGGAATCGAGGTTCTACCTTAAAAACATCCCATGCAAACTCGCGTTAGTCCTCGATAACTTATCACTCGAGATATTAAGACCTTATTGTTCTAAAAAGGAAATCGATTATATAGAAGATAAGCACTTTTACTCGCTCGCAAAGCGGGTCCCACTGCCACCGGTTAGTGATAACGAGAACAACGAACAGTCACAGTCAACCATTACTATCAGCTACAATGAGTCAACGACTTCCATTGAAAGCTCCAATATAGCCAAGGATCTTATAAGCTTTTCCTCACAAGACGAATTTGGACAAAACATTAACCGGGATATTAAATCTTACATCTCTCCTCCGATCCTGACGAGGCAACGAAGAAAAGCCGGTCGATACAATAATACAGGCTCCGATGCACCGATTCTGTGCATTGATTGTGGATTAAAAACAGAGATTGATTCGATGAGATATAGCTATTCCGAGATTCAGTTAGCAACGGATAATTTCTCGTCAGATAATTTACTCGGAGAAGGTGGGTATGGTTTTGTATATAAAGGCAAGCTTAGAAACGGGCAGAATATTGCTGCAAAGGTTCATAAGGAAGAAAGTACACAAGGGTTTTCCGAGTTTCAATCGGAAGTATTTGTACTTAGCTTTGCGCGTCATAAGAACATCGTTATGCTTCTTGGTTATTGTTGCAAGGAGAATATTAATATCTTGATTTACGAACGTATCTGCAATAAATCGCTCAACTGGCATTTATTCGGTGAGTAAAAATCTATTTTTACGTACGAAAAATTCCAAAAAATAATCGATATTCATTTTCGATTTTTTTTTTTTTTTTGTGTGGATGTTGGCAGAAAATACGAGCTGTGTTATGGAGTGGCACAGAAGATATGCTGTGGCGATTGGAACTGCAAAAGGGTTGCGTTTTTTGCACGAGGAGTGTAGAGGGAGTCCTATAGTTCATCGAGATATGCGGCCGAGTAATATATTGCTCACGCACGATTTTGTCCCTATGGTAAAATTTTAAGTTGAAAACGAATTAAAATGGCATATTTTTGTTTTGAGGGGTTAAAATGCGTCTTGATTAATAGCTGGGGGACTTCGGTCTTGCAAAGTGGAAGACGAACGAGGATGAAGTACAGTCGAGAATTCTAGGCACTCTTGGGTTAGTACGAAAAAGATTGCAACTTTATATTGAAAACATCCGTTAAACAAAAAATAAATCGGACGAGTTTTTTTTTTTTTTTTTGAGGTTTCTTGCATTGTGCAGATATCTTGCACCGGAGTATGCAGAAAACGGGATTGTTTCTGTTCGAACGGATGTTTACGCATTTGGCATTGTTCTGATACAATTAATATCTGGACGTAAGGCAGTCGATACTTCTAGCCAAGGCCAAGAATCATCTCTCCGGCAGTGGGTATGTTATTGTTATTATTATTAGGGTAAATTACGATCACCCCTGAGGTATGGTCAAATTACGAAAACCCCCCTCCTGTTTGGTAATTACATCCACCATCCTCAACTATATAAATCTTCTTACACGTTCACCCTTGCGGTTTCAAATTTAGTGGAATCTTCGAGATTATGGAGTATTATCACTTTTGTACCCGTTTTATCCCATTTGATCTCCACTTTTTGAAGAAAAATGATCATAATATGTGTTTTTTGGCTTATATATCAGATTGTGGTGCATCAGATACTGTATTTTTACACAAAACGAGTACAAACTAGATGATTATGTTGAATTTGACACCATAAGGGTGGCGGTGTAAGAAAAAAGTCATAGTTGAGGGGTAGATGTAATTATCCAAACAAGAGGGTTTTTTTTTGTAAATTGACCATACCTCAGGGCTGGTTGTAATTTACCCTTATTATTATTATTAATAATTTTTTTTATATTAAAGTTAGAAATTACATAGACAAATTCTTTTTGACTCGGAGAATATTCTACCATGGTATTAATTTCAGGCGTTACCTCTAATCGAGGCACTTGCATTACACGAGCTCGTCGATTCTCGTCTCGGTGAATCATACAACACGTACGAACTGTACAACATGGTTAGAACATCGTATTTATGTGTCCAAACCGACCCTCAGAGGCGACCATCCATGCCAGAGGTATAGAATTTCTCCTGCTATTTTAATTGCAACGTCGTCCCTAAAATTAATGTCTTTGAACGAACGTTTATAATTGGTGCAGGTGCTGCGATTTCTCGAGGGAGAAAGCGATCATTTTCAACACTTGACGGACCAATTCATACCTCACTATAGTAAGTAAACTTCGTTCGATAGAAGCAACTACTTTTCGTGTATGTTACGGTTTTCGGTTTCGATTTTCATGTACTAGGTTTAAAATCCTCTGCATTCTTGAAATAAGGGTGTTTGTTTTATGATTATTGAATATCTTTTTTTTAAATATTAATTTTTATGTATTTAAATAAATTATTATTGAAAATGTGAATAATAATACACATTTGAGACAACAATGATGGGCAAGTAATGATTGATCTTATTGCAATTGTTGTGTGCCTCTTAGGATTGTCCCATGTAATGTAACAACAGTGTCGACCACAAGTTGAGGCCTTTGTTTCACTACAATTTAATTATTATAGATAAGGTTTATTTATTTAATATTATTTTCTTTTTTACTTTTTCCCATGTGTTGTTATCTTCACTCACCAACTTGACCTTTTGGAATATTCTTTTTTTTTTTTTGCCAATAATTGAGAGATTTAGATTTCTTTTTATTTTTTTATTTTTTTCCCCGTCAATACTCTCTTGCTATTTTCTGGTGATATTTACCCAATAAAGAAATAAGTCTTTAATTAGTAGTGGAAAAAAAAAATAGGTTATAGTTGTTTTTTTTTGTTTTGCTGATTTTTAATATATTTTTTTATGGGAGAGAGAATATATAATTGCATTAAATAAATTTCTTCATGCAAAACATGATATTGTATGTTATTTCCAACTTGCATAAAAAATAAAAAAAGAATAAAATAAAATAAAATAAAAATAAAAATCCCAAGTGAACAAGTTGTTTCTTCTATTTTGTGGTGTTCCAACAAGTGGGAAATATTCAATCAATTACGAAGATGCTAGATAGATATATGGCCCTTTTCAATAACTCCAAACATATATTCTACTTTAATTTTTCTACATCTCACAATATATATATATATATATATATATATATATATATATATATATATATATAAGTCCATACTTGATTCTTTATGGATTCTGCATTTGCATTAACCTTTTAGATTCTAAATAAAATTCCACATTTTTTGTGGACAATGTCAACTTGAGATTGAGGTTCCCCTTTGCAAATTAAATTGGAAAATAAAAAAGATAATATGGAATATATTTTATATATATATATATATATATATATATATATATATATATATATATATGTGTGTGTGTGTGTGTGTGTGTGTGTGCGCCCCCTATTGGCTACTGATTTGCTTTGCATCTTCAACCATTAATATTCATCTGGAATTTAATGCTTACTGGGGTAGGTTTATTGTGTGTGAGAGATTCTCTAATGTAGCTTTATTTATTTATTTATTTTATTTATTATTATTCCTTTTTTTTTTTTTTGAGTCCTTGTTAGAAACCTAGTTGATTTAACATAGCATAATTCGAACTAGTTTGACTTGTTTGGGTACACATAAACACAAAAAGCTTTCTGAATCTTGAATCTCCCATCTCTCTCTCTCTCTCTCTCTCTCTCTCTCTCTATATATATATACATTATAGAGAGAGATATAGAAGATCATGATTCATCGTTCTCCCCGAATAGATAAAGAAGATCTTAATTATTAGCTAAAAGCATAAATTAATATTCATTTTTTTTATTTAATAGTTAGATTTGTTTGGTTATATGTATTAATGGAGTATGTGAAACTTAAGCTGGAATGTGATTCTGTTACTTATGGTGCACATAAATTATGCAAAGTTTGAGATGATACCATCCACTTAATTTATTATATTCAATTAATATTATTATTTGTATAGTTTTAGGTGCCGCAGGATTGACGATTCAAAGTGCAATAC
>NW_012193492.1:0-73559 GCF_000504015.1 Erythranthe guttata | reverse complement strand
TTGATTCCAATCATGGTTCGCTATCATATATCATACTTGATTAGAGGTTTGATTAATTAACCAATGTGGCAGAAAATAACAATAAGATAAACAATATAATCAATCATGGGTATATAGGTTCCAATATTGGTGTACCTAAATTATTATTTGCTATCAAATAATGGAATTTTGCACGTAATTATTTAGATGATTGTATACGAAACAATAAAATTAAGACTTCAAATAGATTGGACCAAAATCAATATGTCCAAAATTTTTGTGGGGGTCATAATGTATTTCTCTCAAAGTTGGGGTAATTGCCACTTTTCACCCACAAATTATATGCCATTAGCACTTTGCATCCTTAAATAAATAAAAAAATAGTATAATGCACTCTCTAATTATAATTTACTTGGTAAAGTGGATCTTAGTCAACTTTCGGCTAAAAGTGTAACCGACGACCCCACACCAGCAAACTCCACACCACTAGTTTCCCGCCAAATCTCGCCGAAATGAAGCTTCAAGCAATGGCAAAATCTTATTCACAAAAGGTGCTAATTTCCGCAATTTCATCGTCCCACCAAAAAAAACTCTCTCTGAGCCTTATGCCAACGACGCCTCAGTCTACCACAACCTAGGAAATTGGTCTTCTTTGTACTATACTATCTTCGGTTACACGATGATACCCATTGTTGATTTTCTCTGTTACGACGCGTTGTATGTAGACAACATAAACTTGTCGAAGCTCGAGCTAAATACAAGGAAGATCCCATTAGGTTATCATTGAAGGGTGCATTCTACTATCTTTTTTTAATTTATGGGTGCAAAGTGTCAGAGACATGTAATTTCAGGGTGCAAAGTGCCAATTATCCTTAAAGTAGAGTCAAAGCGAAGAGCCGAACGTATCAGACACGCGCTACGTGGAGCGTGAGATAGGCAGGGAAGTTGCTATGTAGGAATCCACTGTTAAGTCGCCGCGTCATTATCTTAATACAGTATTGAATTAGTATTAGCTGTACTTTGTCCCGACACAGTAATTAATTACTGCTAATCTCGTCTTATTTAAATGGCACGCTTCCCTAATCGCTGAAGCGCGTTGCCCACACTCGCCTCCCATCACTCATCCATGCACCCACTGCCCTTCTCTTCTCCACCCTTTTTCTTTTAAATATAAAAAAAACCCAAGATTACAGATTCCATCTCTCTCTCTCTCTCTCTCTCTATCTCTTCTCTCTCTAACCCAGTGTTGTAGAGAGAGAAAGAATCAAACAGCGAGAGAGTGAGTAAGTGGTGGGGGGTAGTGCTCTTCCAACGTCGAAAGTTCTTATTTTTATTTATGTTTTTAATAATTTTCTCATCAAATTTGAGACAAATTCAGTTAATACGTCATATTTATATATGTGAAGCCAACTGTCAAGTGTCAACTGCAAAATAATGTGAGCTCTTCCGATTCTCAAACAAGGTAATAAGCGAATTATCCTCTCTCCCCTTTTCTCCGTGTGTGTGTGTGTGTGTGAGAGAGAGAGAGAGAGAGAGAGAGAGAGAGAGAGAGAGAGAGAGAGAGAGAGAGTCAAGGTAATTTCTCGACCCATCAATTTAATTGATTTTGGTAGCAAATTCCCTGTTTCTTCTCTGTCGATTTCACTTATTTTGCGAATTTAATTGAGGTAAAAAAAATTTATAGATAAGCTTAAAGACTGGATTTTTATGCGGTGGCGGTGGCGGTGGCGGGTTGGGGTGGGGTGGGGTTGATAGGGTTAAAAACCATCCTTACAAAAATTCACAAGCCATATAGCAACTATATTCTTGTAATTAAAAAAAAAACTGCTCTGTTGGGATAAAAGCTGCACTAGTAATTAATTAGCTCTTTAATTTTCTTGATTTTGTTTGGATTCACAAAACCTAGAACATACCAGCATCTTCAAATCTCTCTTGTCTTTAAAATTAAATTATTTCAACATTTAATTGTTGCACCCTTTCACTAGATTGAGCCCATTTTGCAAAAAAAAAAAAAAATGATAAATTAATATGTCTTAATTATGCTCTGTTAGATATTTTTCGAGAAGTTTAATACCTAATTTCGGTAGATTTTTGGGGATTGTATTAACTATTTATTGTTAATCATCTTACCTGCAGTTAGATGTACTTGTCACAATGTAAAGGTGATCTCGAATAAAATGTGCTGCACTTGGTGGGAAATAAACTAATATTTATCGCTCCGAAGTTCTGTACAACTAATTCCTCATCCAAGGTAGTAGTCGAGATCTCGTTATTCTTCGATTGTAGCAATTAATAATGTCAATAGCTTAAATTATTGAAACTCGAAAAAATTGTTTCTTGAATGTGATGTGACGTGCTTTTCGGTAATTAATGCTCGTCTCGCTTTGTGATGCAGGGAAATTATAAAAAAAAAAATGGGTTCGTGGGCGTACTTTGATCCCGAGTATGAAACGTTGAGCATACGAATGAACCCTCCACAGTTCAGTTTCAAATCTCTGCCCTTATTTTACGATTCGATACATAATGCAAAATGTCTAGTCTTTCGTATTCCGTTATCTTGTTACGCAAGTTGTTTTTAACATAACAGAAGAAATATTTAAATTTGATTCGGGTTTTTTTGGCTGCTTAATTTTGCCTCGTTTTCACTTGTTTCAGGGTTTCGGTGGACAACTCTAGCTGCAAGGAGTGTACTCTGGTCAAGGTATATATGTTTGACTTCTCAAATCTTATTTTGCATCTTGATTCGGGTTGCTTTAATACTCAGATTTTTAGGTTATTTTATTCAAAATTATTACCTAATCGTCGGTAAAATGTTTTTTGCATGAGTAATAATTAGGTTGACAGCATGAACAAGCCAGGTATACTGCTCGAGGTGGTTCAAATCCTAACCGACTTAGATCTCATCATTACCAAAGCCTACATTTCTTCCGACGGGGGCTGGTTTATGGATGGTATATATATATATATATATATATATATGCATTATTTTTCTTCTAATTAAAGCTATTCGGATACTGGATATCCCGATTTCGATCGGACGTCATGTTTGAAAATCATTTATTGAACTGTATAATTTGAATGTCCAGTCACGACTTCGGAATTATAAATAATAAACCCTGTTCACTGTATTGATAAACATACATTATCGGAGCTTATTGCATTTAGTACCCCTGTGTTATATCATAATTGCTAAAAGAACTCCCCATATTATAAATACTTGCGAAAACCCCCCTATGATGCATTTTTTTAGCTCTAAATGGTGAGTTTTTAGGGGTAGTTTTGCTATAAAAAAAATTGCATCACGGGGTTTTTTGTTGCTAATATTTATGAAATTGGGATTTTTTAGCAATTACACTAAACACAAGGGTGTTGAGTGCAATAAACCCCTTTATTATTATACTCTAGTTATGTTCATGCAGGAAGATAAGCAAACACTCATTATTGTCGTCTTTATTCTTTCTCGACAGTATTCCATGTCACCGATCAACAAGGGCAAAAGATTACCGACACCAGAACCATCGAACACATCGAAAGGGTACCCTTTTTTTTTCCTAATTAAATAAAATTCTTTATTTTTTTTAATGAAATCTCGATAAATCAAAGTCTCGATTGTATAGGCTTTAGGACCGAAGGGAAACACATCGGGCATATTAAAAACTTGGCCCGGGAAAAAAGTCGGGGTCAATTCTATGGGAGACTACACTGCTATAGAGTTGATAGGTAGGGACCGACCTGGACTATTATCCGAGATTTCTGCTGTGCTGGCGAATCTCCAAATCAACGTCGTTGCAGCCGAGGTCTGGACGCACAATCGACGAATCGCGTGCGTTCTCTACGTGAACGATGACATCACCAATCGTGCGGTGGAGGACGAGTCCCGATTGTCCGCTATGCAGGACCAGCTTAAGAACATACTCCGCATCGGCGGCGGTAGTGACGACGATGATAGTGTACTGGGGCGTACGAGTTTCTCCGTGGGATCCACGCATGTGGACAGGAGGCTCCACCAGCTCTTGTTTGCTGACAGGGACTACGAGGGCGCTTACGTGGCGGGGAATGACGGTGAGGCGGACTGTCCGATCAAACCGAAGGTCACGATCGAACGGTGCGAGGAGAAGGATTACTTTGTGGTGAATGTGAGGTGTAGGGATAGGCCGAAGCTCATGTTCGATATCGTGTGCACGCTTACGGATATGCAGTACGTTGTTTTTCATGCGAGCGTTTCTTCTGAAGGACCGTATGCCTCACAGGTGTGTGTGTGTGTCTTCTCTTTCTCTCTCTCACACACACATACTCGAACGCACGCATGAATTGTTATACGTAATTTATTTTTCTGATGTAATTGCGGTTTGTGGATCTTTCGATTTTGTAGGAATACTATGTACGTCACATTGATGGATTCACTTTGGACACGGAAGGGGAGAAAGAAAAGGTTGTTAAGTGCCTCGAAGCAGCGATTAGACGAAGAATTAGTGAGGTAAATCGAAATAATCTACTTCACTAAGTTCTTTTTTTTTTTTTTTTTTTTTGGTTAATTGATTAATATCTCGAAATAGGCACACCTAGTTCGCATGATGTTAGTTTCAATTTTCGAAGTGTTTCGAGGCTTATTTTCGTTCTATTTTGGGAGTGGAGGAAAATTTGGGAGTTTATTGCACTTAGCACCCTTGTGTTTACTCTAATTGTCAAAAAACACCCCGTGTTATATGTATTAGCAAAATCCTCCCTATGATTCAAGTTTTTTAGCAAATTACCCCTAAAAATGCATCATTTAGGCAGTAGCGTAAAAAAATTGCATCGTAGGAGTCTTTTGCTAATATTTATAATACGAGGGTTTTTTAGCAATTCGGTATAACACAAGGGTTCTAAATGCAAAAAAACTCAAAAAATTTCAAGATTGAAATTAATGTTTATTTATACATTGGGAGGAAATTAATTAATTTTTTTTTTGTCAAATTATGTGTGAGAAAGAAACTTCTGAAATTAATTTGGAATTTTTTTTTCTTGAAAAGCATAACAAACGTAATACTTATTTTGAGCAGAAAAAAACATTACGGATCTAAGTTCCGAGTTTGAATATCGTATTCGACAGGGTCTGAGCCTGGAGCTATGCGCAAAGGATCGAGTAGGACTTCTCTCAGAAGTGACACGAGTTCTTCGAGAAAACGGGCTGTCGGTCACAAGAGCCGGGGTGACAACTGTCGGGGAGCAAGCCATGAACGTATTCTACGTCAGCGACGCTTCGGGAAAATCGGTGGATGCAAAGACTATCGAAGAATTACGCAAAGAAATAGGGCACACGATGATGCTAAATGTCAAAAAGGCCCCTACTAATGCAGCCAAAGCGCTCGACGCAAACGGATGGGGCAAAAATAGCTTCTTCTTCGGAGGTTTGTTGGAGAAGTTTCTCACTTGAACGAGGTTTGTGCATGCATGCGAAAAACGTTTTAATTTAAAAACATTCGTCCTATGTAGTTATTGTTATGTTTGTTCTTTTTCCGGAGATTTTTACGGTGTTGACAGCTTTGTCGGAAGCTTTCTTTCTGTATGTTACGTTGTGAATGGATCAACTGTGTTGAACTGTACAAATGGAGATGAGTGTATCGAAATAAAACGGGTTGTACAATTGTTATTAGAATTTTTTTTGTTGTTGTTTGATCCTAACATTGATTGAGAATGTAAACGAGGTTATTTGAGTGAAAAATCGGACTCAGTTTGGACCGAATCGGTGGATCTTGGGCCGAACTCTTAGATTTGGGCTTCAGATTGACGGAAGCAAGTTCGCTGGGCAGAAGCACTAGGCTCGGAGGCCCAAGGAGTATTAAATAGGGGCCCAGAGGTTATTCGAAGAAAAGGGCCCGGCCCTCACTCGAACCCCGCAAGTTGGGGAAGAGTACCAGAAGCAGGGACGGACCCATGTGTAGGCTTGGGGGCTTCCGCCCCAGCAATTTTTTCTCTTTTTTTTTTTTTTTTAATCAGTTTTTTGTTAATTTTTTTTGGTATTTATCTATTAATTAATAGACTTTGCCCCCCAAGATTTAAATTTTTGTACATTTTAGCCAAGAAAAAAATATTTTTTTTCTTCTCTTAATTCACACCCATATTTTAGTCCTCTACCAAAATGCCCCTAGGTCCGCCCTTGACCAGAAGGATAAAAAGGTGTGGTATAGGTGAGCGACTGATTTAGAGCCATTGAGAAGTCAGATTTGAGGATAGTCTCCAAAAATAGACGAAGACGAGTGACAAATCATGATCGGGGATCATGCAATCAAGGTCCATATATAAAGATCCTCTCTATAAACGAACGTAATGGCACAATGAGGAACACATTTTTATTATACCGAGCCCGTGCGAGAAGAAGAGCATGAATACGATGCTGACACGTGGAACGCTCACACTTCATGCGGGTCCGAAAAAGTGGCTCAAATCTAAGCCGCCGATTTTAAAAGCATTGGGAGAAAGATTTAGGGAACATCGTGGCACGACATTCGAGAAGGATGTCGAAATGATGGAGGCGTGTTGGGGATAATCACTTGGTTATCGAGGCTATTAAATGAGTGATTATATTCGATACGCTTTCTTATTCTTCAGCGAACCACTTCGTCAGATTCACTAGAGAATAGTGGGGTAAGTAGATGACGTGGCTCGGTTGGAAACAACCCAAATGGGTAATTTACTAACTATAAAAGAGGTTCAAAGATTATAATAAATTATCTTTTAATTTTTAAATTTTTTTTTTTTGTGTCCCTTTTTCGGTTTATTGTCTCCACAAATTCAAATTAAATAATATGCAAACAAAATCCAGGAATCCGTGGCATATTCCCCTGACCAATAATTGTAAACTAATCCCATATTATCAACACTTGTCGGAATATAATCCCCATTACTAATAGGATCAAATTATGCTAATTAATTTTATTTTGGAACAAGAATGCATCTGGACTAGAACTAGGCCTAGATTCCAATCTGCATGTAGAAAGTATGTGAATTCTGATGTAATTGGTCAAGAAAAAGTGTTTTCTTTTAGTGGAAAATAGACGATAAAATTCATGTACTAAAAGAGTGAAAAGATAAGCAAAAGTTCCAAGAAAATAGTCCAATATATAATCATAAAAAAAAATAAAAATTAATTTATATGTGTCATACTAGTTACTACACTATCAATACATTATCCTTTACGCAAATGCATTAATTTGATATATATATATATATATATATATATATATATATATATATATATATATATATATATATTAATTATATGTATGGAGTCAACTTTGAGTAAAGGGTGAATTGAGTATCATTTTCATATATGGATTAATGGAGTCTAACAAACTTCAAATACATTAATTATAATGGTCTAATTAATTAATCTATCCGTAGATGACAAACTAGCTAACACAACTTTACTGATTAGCTAAACTTATAAGCTGTTAAAAAGAGCTTATACGATATTTAAGAGATTATAAACTCTTTTATAGTGTTTGGTAACTTTTTTGATATTTTTTAGAAATTCAAAAAATAAGCTGCTCAAAAATTAATAAATGATTATATTAATTAAAGTAGCGTCACAGTAGTTTTTTTCAATCTTTTAAAACACAGAACGACCGGCCGATCTGACCGATTGAACCGCAAATAAACCCCAAATATCAAGATTATTATTATTAAAAAAAAGAAAAAAAAAAGAAAAAAGACAAAAGAAGTTGGAAAGGAAAGAAGAATTTAGAAGCAAAATTGTCAAGTATACAATTTTAGAAGTGCACGCATAAAATATTGCCATAACTATAAGTAGTTGAAGCTTCCTTTTAATAATTTTATTTATGTTTTATTCTAAATTAAGATACTCTTTGTAACTTGTAATTCAATTTGTTTTTCATTGTCAATATTCAACAATGTTCCATCCCTCACAAAGTCAGTGCCCATAGCTTATAACTGGCTCCAATTTTATCATCTTTACGTAATTACTATAATAGCCCTTGTCTTATAAACGGGCAACTTCCTCCTCTACATCTCCGACCAACATATCCCGTGGTAGATCTTCTTTTAATCCCTATTATACACTTCATTTTTTCTGCCATCGAAAATTAGTATACTTTCGGAAAATTTTCGACTTTTTTTTTTCGGAAGTAGAACAAAAATCCAAATTATTGACCTGCAAAAATAGAGTAAATGATTCCCACTAGTTATGACACACACACACGGCTACGTTTTTTCACAAAAAAAATAATTGGAACTTTCTGGACTTTATCCTCCACCATTCTTTTTTTGTCAATTGCGTACAAAATTACTATTATTTTGAATAGACATAAATCAATTATTCATCTATTTTTTTTTGTTTTTTTTCCCTATTTATTTCACCTATCTTTGTCACATTGCAAATTCTCCATCACATCAAATTCATAAAATAACATACTTTTGGAGCCCCACTCATGTCACTTTAATTTGATCATTTTCCTTTTAATTTAAAGGATATGATTATGAAATAATGTCTTTCTTTGAAATGGTACTGAGGGCAATTTCGGTAATTCCCTCGACTAAGATAGTGTTTGGTGTTTTATTATAGGGTAAATTACAAACACCCCCTGTGGTATGGTCAAATTACAAAAACACCCCTCTTGTTTGAATAATTACAACCACCCCCCTCAACTCATCAAATTTAGTGGAATCTTCGAGATTATATGGAATATTATCACTTTTGTACCCGTTTTATCCCATTCAAACTCTACATTATGAAGCAAGATGATCATAATATGTGATTTTTAGCTTGTATATATCAGTTTGTGGTGCATCGAAAACTGTATTTTTTACACAAAAAGAGTACAAACTAGATCACATTTCACGGAATCTAGATGACTATGTTGAATTTGGCACCATAGAGGTGGAGGTCTAATAAAAAATCATAGTTGAGTGGGTAGATGTAATTATCCAAACAAGAGGGGGATTTTTGTAATTTGACCATACCTCAGGGGGTGTTTGTAATTTACCCTTATATAATAAATTATTGAATGAGTCGATTGGATTTGGTATTGCAAATTACAATTATTAAAATCTAATACTAAATGTTATTTATGTTGTGTCCCTTAATTTAACATTCACAATAGTCTTTAAACATGATTGTAATACTCAGTCCCGATGAAAACACTCCGAAGATTCAAGTCAACTCGATTTGAGTGAAATATTCCGAAAGAACTTCAAGAATGTGATTAAAGAAAAATAATAAGGAATATATCAAGGCTCAGAAGTAGTTATATTATTCATCAAATTAATATGGACTTGGGCTAATTAAATTTGATTTAATTAATTAAATCCAAGTGAGCCACTATTTGTAAATGTTTAACTATTTAATAATATAAATTTAATAGTGATAAATGATAGTCCCACATAACGATGCACTTTGACTACATACTACGATTGTGTTGAGATTTGTACTTCTAGACTTCTTCTAATACTAATTAATCACGAAATTAAGAGGGCGGAATTTTTAATTTTAGGGCAATTTCACCCCTGAATTATGGTCAAATTACAAAAACTCCCTCATGTTTGAGTAATTACAGTCATCACCTCTCAACTATGTATCATCTTACAAAAATACCCCTATAAAGATAAATTTAAGGATATTAAATCGTAAAACCGAATCAAAATTTCGGTACGCCAACAATTTATATCGTTTACCGAATTGAATATACGATTTAGTTCAGTAAATAACCGAGTCACATAACTTTTATGTAAAAACATTTAAAAAAATGAATGACTAATAATAAGATTTTTTTTTTCGTAATTTGGCCATGCAACCGTAATTTGTCCTTAATTTTAATTAAAATTAGTCTCCAAACAAAAGATTAGTAGTTTGCATTCTGTCACACATCTTCTGTTCACGTGACACGTGGCTTTGTATCGGCGCCCAATTCTCTCTCTCATCTCTCTCTCTCTCTCTCTCTCTTAAAATGAGACTGCTCGGTACTGAAGAAGCCTAGACAAAGGTAAACGCCTCATTTCTTCTGACTCGTCTCCTTAATTACCAGGTACAAACGTCTTTGCTTTCTCTCTCTATCTCTCTCTCTCTCTCACACACACACACAACATATCTTGTGTGCCCTATGATCATCTTTTTCTGTGATCAATCGGTTTTCGCGAAATACATCAATAAAAATGGAGGCCCTTTTTAATATTTTTTTTCGTGACTGAAAGAATAGGATAAAGATCAGTTCTTTGTAATTAATTTCACACAGAGAGAGAGAGAGAGAGAGATTGAATTGAATTGTGTAGAAGAAACCTGACACTCTGAATAAGACAAACTGTTGAATTCTTCAGTACCTTCTCGCATTCACTTATTACAAATTTCCGAGTTTATCTCATTTCTGTATTGTTTTTTTTTGGGTTATTAAATTAATTATCAGGAATATAAAAATCAGCAGCTTTATTTTGGGATTTTTTCTACTGTGAGGAAAATGGGAGGAACAGAGGGTTTGGACTTAATTTTTGAGGAGGTGTTTGGATTTGGTGCTGTTCAGAACATGAATCAAAGTTATGGTGGTGGTGGTGAAATTGGCGGTGGAGGGCTGAGTATAAGTGAGTGGAAGGATATTCCGGCGGAGCTTTTGCTTAGGATTCTTTCTCTGGCTGATGATCAGACGGTGGTGGTTGCTTCTGGTGTTTGCCATGGATGGAGAGATGCCATTTCTTGGGGCCTTACCCACCTTTCCTTCTATTGGTATATACATATATATATATGTGTGTGTATATATATTTAAAAAAAAAAGTTGTTTTTTGATTTGGATGTGTGTGATTCGTGCAATCTTGTTCCGATTGATATCGAAGATTTTCGGTTTTTTCAGGTGCAAGAAGAACATGAATAACCTGGTTCTCTCACTAACTCCGAAGTTCACGAAACTCCAAGTTCTAATCCTAAGGCAAGACACGCCGCAACTGCAAGACGAAGCCGTCGAGAAAATCGCAAGCCACTGTCGCGAGCTTCAAGAATTGGATTTGAGCAAGAGTTTTAGGCTGACCGATAGCTCCTTATACGCGCTAGCACGAGGCTGCCCGAATCTCGTAAAGCTCAATATTAGTGGATGCTCTGCGTTTAGCGACTCGGCTGTCGGTTATTTAACCGGCTTCTGCAGGAAATTGAAATTCTTGAATCTGTGCGGCTGTGTTAAGGCAGCAACCGATAGGGCGTTAAAGGTAGTAAAATAACTCGTTAACGTAGTTTGAGGTTTCGTGACGTAGATATAGTTCTTGTAAAATTGCTGCTATTTGTTTTTTTTACGCAGGCGATTGGGTACAACTGTAATGAAATGCAGTACTTGAATCTTGGATGGTGTGATCGGATAGGCGACGAAGGTGTGAAGAGCTTAGCCTATGGCTGCCCTGATCTTAGAGCTCTCGATTTGTGTGGATGTGTTCTTATTACAGGTGAATTATCGATGTTTCTTGTTATTATTTGAGTAGGGGTGAAAATAGATGGATTGGAATAAGCACTTTTGGAAAGTTTCAATTTTTTTCGGAAGTGAAAAACTAGTTTCAATTTCGTTACAAATAAAGATCCGAAAAACCCGGAAATCGGAATTTTGGGTATTGGAATGAAAAAAGCTCGTTCCAAAATCGGAAATTTTCGGAGTTGAATTCGTGGAATTTTGAAAATTCCAATTTTTAGTCACCTAAATTTTTTGGAAAAAAAAATTGAATTTTTCGGAAAAAAATTGAAATTTTCGGAAAAAAATTGAATTTTTCTGAGTTATTTTCGGAAATTAAAATGGGATCGGAAATCGGAATCTCGTATATATTTCAATTTCGATGGGGGGTTCTGTTTAACAATTATGGGAGAAAACCGGGGTGCCGAATGCAATAAAACCCGTTGTTACATCGCCCTTAAATTCAAGAATGTGTTTCGAGGTTTTCTAATTAGATTTTGCTTTTTGTGGTGATAAATAAATAAATAAATAAATAAATAAATAAATAAAACGTGCAGACGAGAGTGTAGTGGCGTTAGCAAACAACTGCCTCCACCTCCGATCGCTGGGGCTCTACTATTGCCAGAACATAACCGACAGGGCAATGTACTCGCTGGCACAGAGCCGAGCCAAGAACAGAGTGTGGGCCCCGGTGAAGAAGACTAGGTACCAAGAGGAGGAAGGCCTGACCAATCTGAACATCAGCCAATGCACCGCCCTTACGCCGCCAGCTGTCCAGGCGCTGTGCGACTCTTTTCCTTCGCTCCACACTTGCCCCGATCGCCACTCGCTTATTATTAGCGGGTGTCTCAGCTTGACATCTGTCCACTGTGCTTGTGGGGTCCAGGGCCACCGATCGAATACTACCGCTATACCCCACCTGGCTCACTGAGCCTGAGTTACTCGGTTGTGTATGTATATATTATGTATATATATGTATGTATATATTGCGTAAATAAAACGAGAGACGTTTGTTTCGTGTATGTTTGGACTGAATTTGGGTAATGGTTGGTTTGTGTTTTTTTTCTTCAGAGACTTTTTGTGGAATTTGGTTGATTTCTTGCATTTGGAACTTGTGTTTTTATTAAATTGTTAAAAAGTCCCCGTGTTATTAATATTTGCAAAAAACTCCCTATGATTCATTTATTTTAGCACAAAGCTCCCAAAATGGAGCGGTAAAGACCGTTTTATCCTTTCCGATGATTTGGATTTCTCTCGTTGGGTGTTCCATCGTCTTCACCACAAAGCCATTCATCATCCTACGTATAGAATAACAAAATTCAAATTGCATTCTCCATCTTATATTAGTTTCGTAACTTTTTCGTTTCACCGTTTAAATTGTTTATTAGTAGTAAATTTGTTACGTAAATTTAAAGAAATTTGAGAGAAACGGTGAAACGAAAATTTACGACGCCATTAACAAAACTACATTATTTATTCTTCATAACTATGGCGCCTGTAACTTTTTGTTTCACCGTTTCTCTCGAATTAAATTTCTTTCCATTTTCGTAATTACTCGAACGCATCACTTCCCCATTAAAGGAATCCAAACGTGGAATCTGAGTTATACTCGCTATTTTTCACCATCACAACTCAGTTTTGACGGATGTGATCGAACCCGACACAAATTCTTATGAATGATGATCGACATTGTGGATCGGGGTTGGGCTCCTATTTATACGAGACTTATAATAAAGGGAAAATTAGAGAAAACCCCCCTATCTAGGAAAATAAGTTAAGGAAGCACCCATTCCTATAAAATAATTAGAGAAAACCCCTTTAGCTAATATTCCACCCAAATGATATTTTCATAATTCCGAAACTGCACTTAATTGTCTACTATACTTTTTCAAAACCCTAATCTTATTTTCTCTTCTCTCCCGTCTCTTTTTCTCCGTCTCTTCTCTGTTTTTTTTTCCTCTCTATTATACTTTTCTCTCTCAATTCTTTAAATTATTCTCTCTTGATCGGAAGATGAAGAACCAACCACGAACATCACCGCCAGAACAACGATGCCAATTCCGTTAAAGCCATCGTCGCCGTTGCCGTCTCCGTCGCCGTTGTCGCCGGGGTCGTCGTCGTTGCAGATCTTAACAAAAGCCATAAAGATGATGACGATTTTGATAGCGATTCTGAGTTCGAATGCCACGATTGCTACATCGGCGGCGAAAAGAGGTAAAATTGTCGATTTGTCGCCGGAATCGGATTTTGATGGGTGGTGGTTCTGATTTGGTTGGTGGAGCAAGTTGTGATTTTATTTATTTATTTGTAATAAAAAAAAATCACCATAATATTAAAGTAAGGTGGTGATGGTGTGTTGTGGCGGCGGTGTGGTGACGATGGGGAGGCAGATTTAGGGGTTTATGGTGGATTGGGCGGATGACGGCGCGTGTAGAGAATTTCGCGCATGCTGAAACTGTAATCGACTATGTACATGTTCATAGTCGATTAAGCTAATCGACTATCCTCTGGTAGTCGATTAAGGTTCATCGACTCCAATTTTTTTTATTTTTTTTTGGATTTTTTGTTTATTGATTCGAATTGTATAAATCATTTATATTGTTTGTATATTTTTTGTTTTTGTAATATATAGTTGATTTTGCATTTTTTCGCAGTTGTGATTTGTTATTTTTAGTAGCAGATTTTTAATCGACTATGTTTCACATCATAGTCCATTAATATGCTTCATTGACTCCAAGTTTTAATTTTTTTTGAATTTTTTGTTTAATTATTGCAATTGTATAAATCAATTATAATGTTTGTATATTGTTTGTTTTTGTAAAATATAGTTGAGTTTGCATTTTTGTAGTTGTGATTTGTTATTTTTAGTAGTCGGTTCCTTAATCCACTATAGTTCATCGTAGTCGATTTAATATGCTTCATGGTCGATTAATATACCTGATAGAGAAAAAAAGTTAAAAAACGAAAAAAAATATTAAAAAAAATAATAATAATAAATAATTAATAATAATAAAAAAAAAAAAAATAAATAAATAAAAAAGAGAGAAAGACACGACTATGGGTCATGGAGATAGTGTGCTGATGGGTCATAGGGATGTGTAAGGTGGAGAGACATAAATGGAAAAATAGGTGACTGGAATTTAGAGTAGATTTTTCTCAAACGGTGCAAATAATTTGGACCTTCCTTTATTAAAAGAAGTATTGAGGGGTTATATCATAGAGCCCCTATAATAAATTCGTAATTAGATTTTATAAAATTTCCCTACTACTTACTATAAGCATGTATTTAGAAAGTTAGAGAAAATTGATCCAATATATATAGACACACACATATGGTATGTCTTAATATTTCCTACCATGTTAAGAGATTATTATAACTACGTGGCCTAGAGATAAATACTAAATATATAATTAGGAAGGTGAATTAGATATTCTTTGTGCCAATCACATTTTTTATATGGTAATAACAAGGGGTATATTTGGTATTTCACCCAGTCCCTAGGAATCAATTCAGATTATTTTAAATTTTAAGGAATGTGGATATATATCGTACATACTATATATCGTGTGTGTATACATTTTTTTTTAATTTAATTTCAGATTACGTACAGTTGTACTTACCATTGATATTAATTTGTTGTGAAAATAATAATCTGTGAAAAGATTATTCAAAATTATTATTTCATTTTAGGTAGGTAAAAGAAAATGCTTACGACCAACAAATAATATAATAGTGTATTCCATATTATTCTTGCAATTTATTTATTTTCTTTCTTTTTTTTTCCCTGCATAATTTGTTATTGATTACATTAACAAAATTTTGTAGTCTAGCAACTATTTCTTCTTCTATAAATAGCGAGAGCAAATCTAGAACATCGATCATCATTCATTCGCAGCCGAAAAAAAACAAAGAAAAAAAAACATTTTAGAGAGAGAAAATGGAGAGAGAAACTACGGTGCTAATCGTCGGTGCAGGGCCCGCGGGCCTAGCAACTTCCGCATGTCTAAACCTAAAAAACATACCAAACATTGTCTTAGAGAGAGAAGATTGTTGTGCTTCTCTTTGGAAGAAAAGAGCTTATGATAGATTGAAACTTCATCTTGCCAAACAATTTTGTGAATTACCCAATATGCCCTTCCCTTCCAATGCACCCACATACATCCCGAGAAAGGACTTCATCCGGTACTTGGATGATTATGTTTCGTATTTCAACGTAAGCCCTTTCTACGAACGTACCGTGGAATCCGCCTCGTTCGATCACACCCGTCGAAATTGGGTTGTGATGGCGAAAAACGAGGTTTTGGACACGATGGAGAAGTACGTGGCCAAGTTTTTGGTTGTGGCCACGGGGGAGAATAGTGAGGGGTACATACCTCAAAATATCCCGGGTTTGGATTCGTTTAACGGTGAAGTGATGCATTCTAGTAAATACGAAAATGGAAAGAAATTTGAGAAAAAGAAAGTGTTGGTTGTTGGAAGTGGGAATTCCGGTATGGAAATAGCGTTCGATTTGTCCAATTGGGGTGCTCGAACTTCTGTAGTTGTTCGTAGCCCGGTAAGTGCTTTATCCAAAATCTATTTTTCTTTTTGAATTTTTGAATTTTTTTTGAAAATAATTACTCCTTTTGTCCTAAAATAAATGTCTTTTTGGGTTGTTGACCCACAAATTAAAAAAAACTAACAAATATGCGTCGATTTTAGGAAGAAAAAAAATCCCATATAGAATGACTAAAATATCCATGTTGTTTTTATTTTATTTCCACTAATTCTCTCAATTAACTAATAGTAATAAGGGCGAAATTGAGAAAATGGAAACAAGAAAAATTTCATGAATCGGCAGTTAATTTAGAACGAATTGAGTACGTAATTTAGCAAATGCACACTGATTTTTTATTATTATTATTTTTTTAAATTATTTCAGGTTCATATTCTTAGTGAGGAGCTGGTGAAACTTGGAATGGTGTTATTGAAGCATCTAAATGTAGATTTAGTGGACAAAATTGTGCTACTATTGAGCAAATTGAAATTTGGGAATCTTTCTCAATATGGTATCCAAACGCCAAACAAAGGACCCTTTTATCTCAAAAGAGCAACTGGAAGATCTCCGGTTATCGACGTCGGCACCATTGCCAAAATCCGAGCACGAGAAATCGATGTATATATATGCATACGTAACTTTTTATTTTTTACATGCATGCATGCATGCATATGTACACACGTGGAAATATTGGGCTAATATTTGGTTAATGTAATAATTTTGTAGGTTTTGCCCTCAATCAAGAATGTGCATGGAGATAATATTAGCTTCACGAACGGTGAAACGGAAAGTTACGATGCCATTGTTTTTGCGACCGGCTACAAGAGCACTGTCGGAAAATGGCTCAAGGTAAGTTAGCTTTCATCGTTCGTATTTACGATGTTGCTAAACCATTTTAATTAAATGCAAATTTTGTAATTTGTTATATGTAGGATGATGGAGGGTTTTTTGGGGAAAATGGAATGCCGAAGAAGAGAAACCCGAATCATTGGAAAGGAGAAAACGGTCTTTATTGTGCTGGATTTGCGAGGGCTGGATTGTTTGGGATTTCGAACGATGCCAAAGCTATATCGCAAGATATAATTGCGCGCTTTAAGTCATCGTAATTTTTCGTTTAATTGTAATTTTTATGTAAGTGTTATAGTATATGATCTGTTTAATGTGAAATAAGGGCGTCGATCGACGACCGACAACTGATATTTTCTTCAATAATTGAAAAAATAAATAATATCTCAAGCGCTCGACTTTTATTTCTAAGAAATTCAAAAATATAAACCAGAAAAAAAAACAGCTAATTATTAGTTCATAAATGTTTCATAATTCTACTAGAAAGCAAATAAATCAGCCTTGAAAAACTTTTTGCTCCACCCAAGTCTATTTCAAGTCTGATTTGCCTATAATTAAGTAAGGATTTAATTTTTTTTTTTTTTTTTGAGTAAAGTAAGGATTTAATTGAATGTGAAATTAAACACCTAATGTATCCGTTGATTGGTGTTTTGAATTAGGGATTAAATTCCAAATGATAGGATTATTATCTGAAATATCAATATTTACTTATATAAAAAAATGTATTATATTATTATATAATTTTTTGAAATATCATTATTTCTTCAATAATTGAAAAATAAATAATAAATGAAATATACTTTTTTTCTTCTTCTCATTTTTTGCAATTCTTTGCAAAATTAACACATATCTCAAGCACTTGACTTTTATCTCTAAGAAATTAAAAAATCTAAACCAGAAAACAGCTAATTATTATTTCATAAATGTTTCACAATTCTACTAGAAAGCAAATTAAAATCATACACCAATCATGAAATCAGCCTTTGAAAAACTTATTGCTCCCTCCCAATATGTTCCGAGTTTGATGGTCGATCATTGTCCATAGAATTTAGTATTCAACGGGAGAAAAACGGAAGCTTGGTTGTTCACCATTGTTGTATTTGAAGAAGACAACAATAACTGTAATATCGTCGTATTTTTCTATCAATTCTATCACTGTACATTGTCTTTATTTTCTTGTAGGTAACATTTTCTCTCTTTGCTGCAACTTCCATTGCTGATTTAATAAGTCTTTATACCATGTGATATGCCTAATTGGGCCAGTCCAATAAGCCTACATTTTCTCTACCTACTGGGTCACGAGCCTAATTTAGAAGAACACTATTACTAAAACTCAATTACCTTCAAATAAGGTTTGAGCCCAACAAATTAATCTCGACCCAATCGACAATGTATAAATAACGATTTATTTCATTTATTAAAGGTACGCCCTATTATCTGAATAATATTACGGGTCATATTCTCTCAACTATCTCTACAATTACCGACTATCCGAACGTCTGACTTGAGCGTCGGAGGAGTTTCCGCCGGAGCAACCCCCTGCCTAGTTCAGGTGTCATTTGTTTGCAGGTATCTCAGGGCCATCTAGCACGTGAGCAGTGATCCACTTCGCTCTCCCAACTCCCTCGATCTCAACTACTTAAGGTGATCTATTTTTAGTATCATCATAATGGCGCCGTCTGTGGAAAGACATACAAGATCACGTAGCGAGCATGATGTCCCTGAGTCATCTACTTGGAGAGAACGTGTCAATGCTAACAACCTTCCACTTCATGGAGGCTCTGGCCTGCCACTTCCTCCTCGTAATCAGGATCAACCTTATGAGGTCCAGATAAATCCTACGCGGGATCCACCACTCCCCGTTCCTCGAACGGTTCAAATAACCGAAGAGGCCCTCCAACACATGATTACGGAAGTTTCAGCTCGAGCTACCACTGAAGTAGTGGTACAATACATCGTCACAACGGGAGTCAACGCCCCCCTTGCATCTCCACCCGTGGCACAACGACGCCATTGTTTTTGCCACCGGCTACAAGAGCACTGTCGGAAAATGGCTCAAGGTAAGTTAGCTTTCATTGTTCGTATTTACGATGTTGCTAAACCATTTTAATTAAATGCAAATTTTTTTGATTTGTTATATGTAGGATGATGGAGGGCTTTTTGGAGAAAATGGAATGCCAAAGAAGAGAAACCCTAATCATTGGAAAGGAGAAAACGGTCTTTATTGTGCTGGATTTGCGAGGGCTGGATTGTTTGGGATTTCGAACGATGCCAAAGCTATCCGCAAGATATAAGTGCTCGCTTTAAGTCATCGTAATTTTTCGTTTAATTGTAATTTTTTATGTAAGTATTAGTATATGATCTGCTTAATGTCAAATAAGGGCGTCGATCGTCGATCGACAGCCGATATTTTCTTCAATAATTGAAAAAATAAATAATATCTCAAGCGCTCGACTTTATCTCTAAGAAATTCAAAAATATAAACCAGAAAAAAAAAACAGCTAATTATTAGTTCATAAATGTTTCATAATTCTACTAGAAAGCAAAAAAATCAGCCTTGAAAAACTTGTTGCTCCACCCAATACGTTTCGAGTTTGATGGTCAAACATTGTCCGTAGAATTTAGTATTCAACGGGAGAAAAACGGAAGCTTGGTGGTTCGGCGTTGTTGTATTTGAAAAAGACCACAATAACTGTAATATCATTGTGAATTTTTCTATCGGAGCTATCAAAGTACATTCTCTTTAATTCCTTGTAGGTAACATTTTTTCTCTTGGCTGCAACTTTCATTGCTGATTTAATAAGTCTCTTGGCTATACCCTGAAATACAAAAAAAACCCAACCAAAAAAAAAAATAATAATAATAAATACATATAATTACTACTATTATGATTATTAATTATTTGTAATTAATCGAACAATGTAAAATACCCGTCTCGGTTTATTCTGGACAATCTTTACAGCTTCTTCATTGGATAAAAATTCCCAAAGACCATGGGATGCAAAAATGACGAATTTGTCTTCGGTCGGTACTAAATTTATCTCCACGGTTTTAGGGTTGTCGCTATCGAGATCGAACTCCTCCGGATACTTAACGGAAGCATTGCCCATGCATCTGCATGCCTATATCATGTATATACCGAATTAATTAATTTAATTATCACATGATCAATAATATTGTGTGTGTGTGTGTGTGTGTGTGTGTGTGTGTGTGTGTGTGTGTGTGTGTGTGTGTGTGTGTGTGTGTGTGTGTGTGTGTGTGTGTGTGTGTGTGTGTGTGTGTGTGTGTGTGTGTGTGTGTGTGTGAAATATAAGCATGGATGGATGATAGAATACAAACATGTCTGATTTTGGGGTTGCGAGGTTGATCATAAGCAAGCTTCAACGGCCTAATCGAAGTCGATCGAGTCTCGATATTTCCAAGAATTGTTTTTGAATTCCCCAAATTAGCAACGTACAACGTTTCGTCCCATATTATTCCGACCATACAACAAGACCCAACATTTACAATCCGGCGATTTTCTTTCAAAGACTGTCGAACAAAATCAATAAACCCCTCTTCGGTTTCCGAAATCGCCTGCTTGATCATATCACCAGACATAGTCCATCCCTTCTCTCCCGAAATCCCTATTCACCAATTATTCAAAACACACACACACACACACATATTAATACAGTTGGGAGCAACAAAATTATATAAATTAAGCAGAATATTAAATTATGGAATTATTAATTTAGCACGTTCTACTAGTATTGGGACTGAGAAAATTTATTATTTAACCAATCATATATACACTAGAACCCGATAAATTAATAGAATTGATTAAATAATTAACTTAGAGGAATATTAAGTTATCAAATGATTAATTCAGCACATTCTACTAGAGTTGGGACTGACAAATTTTATTATTTAATCGAGCTTACTAATTTATCAGGTTCTACTATATATAGTTCTACTATATATATAATTAACTATTAGAGGCAAATAAAAAAAATAAAAAATAAAAAAGAAGGGACTCACTGAGTAGATTATTAAAGAGAAATTTTTTTAAGTAGTTGGCGGCTTCGGTGCCACAGTGGCCGTCGTATATTCCGACGAAGGTCGCATTTTTACCGATTACGACGTGGCTATAATCCTCAATGGGGGCGTTCGCCTCCAGCACAGCTGTTGAGAATTCACAGTTCGAGTAACTCACCATATCCCTCGACCGCAGAGTTGACTCACTACATCCTAACCCTACCTGCAATTTTTCTGACGTCACAACATCCGCCGGAGTTTCCACCGCCGCCGCCACCGGTTTATTTTGTTGTCCGACACAAGTCAAAGAGAATAATCTCCTAAACGCATCCATCTGAATGTAAGGAGAATAGAAAATAAGAAAGTGAATTAGGGTTCTAGCTATTTAATTTACGAGACTTAAATTGACTCATTAATTTTAAATAAATTGAAATATTTAATTCCTTCAAATCAGCTACTAAAATTTTGAAAATATATCATCCTTCAAGAAAGCCAAGAATTATGGTAACAGACTTATTTCGTTATCACTATTCACTCATATTTCTTGACACATGGCATTTAATTTAAGTTTAATTTATTTTATAATTTTAATTATTAATTTCCAAATTAAACACCTAGTGACATGTTGATGATTTAATCTATTTCAAATCTGATTTGACTATAATTAAGTAGTGTTCTAAAAATCGGTCGAGGCGGCCGATTAATCGGTCTCCGAGGTGGAGGCGGTCCAAAATCTTTACGATTTTAATGTAAAGGTTTGAAAAATCGATTTTTTGCCTGTGAGGCGGTTGTAGGCGGTCTGAGGCGGTCCGAGGCGGTCACACCTTTAAGGCGGATCAAACTCGGTGGCAAAAATAGGTCAAAAATCGGTTAAAAATCGGTTTTTTTTTTTTCTTATTTTTTTCATAATTCAAAATAAAAGTTGGATTTTAATAAAAGAAAATATGAGTTTATGCCTTATTTTGTTTATGTTAATTGTTATTGTTAAAGAACTAATGATGTATGCCAGGAATGTTCAAGAATAAATGTAAATTCAAACAAAATATTTTTTTATTTATATTTTATAAGGATATTTATGTATTATGATCTTATAATTATTAAACTTTTATTATGTTATTAGGATATATAGGTGATGGAGATATAACTATGTTTAAATATCTGTTTATATATATGTTTGGAGTATTTATAAATAATATTTAGAAATATATTATATTAAATTTTAAAAACCGATTTATTTCCAATTTATCACCGATTAATCACCGCCGCACCGATTAATCGTGAGTAATCGGTGTCGATGCCTGACCGACTCGGACCCGATTACCGCTTTTTACAACCTTGTAATTAAGTAAGGATTTAATTGAATGTGAAATTAAACACCTAATGTATCCGTTGATTGGTGTTTTGAATTAGGGATTAAATTCCAAATGATAGGATGAATATCTGAAATATCAATATTTAATTATATAAAAAATGTATTATATTATATATAAATTTTTGAAATATCATTAGACATTATATCTTCAATAATTGAAAAGTAAATAATAAATGAAATATAGCTTCTTTTTTTTTTTCTCATTTTTCGCAATTCTTTGCAAAATTAACACATATCTCAAGCACTTGACTTTTATCTCCAAGAAATTAAAAATCCAAACCAGAAAACACCTAATTATAATTTCATAAATGTTTCACAATTCTACTAGAAATCAAAAATTCATACACAAATCATGAAATCAGCCTTTTGAAAAACTTGTTGCTCCACCCAATATCTTTCGAGTTTGATGGTCAAACATTGTCCGTAGAATTTAGTATTCAACCGGAGAAAAACGGAAGCTTGGTTCTTCACCATTATTGTATTTGAAGAAGACAACAATAACTGTAATATCGTCGTGAATTTTTCTATTATCAATTATGTCACTATACATTGTCTTTATTTCCTTGCAGGTAACATTTTCTCTCTTTCGTGAAGGAAAAAAGGGTAGCTAATTGAATGCAATTTTTCAAATTTTTATATGTAGGATGATGAAGGGCTTTCTGGTAAATATGCAATGCCCAAAAAGAGAAATCCGAATGTTGGAAAGGACAAAACGGTCTTTTCCATTTAATTTCTTACGACATCAAATATATTAATCTCATACACATCTTTGAAATCTTAATAAAATTGGAATAAGCTTCCACAAATTATATGCTGGGTTTGACTGATTCCTCTTGAATCTTCTTGGTGTCATCCTTTTCTTGCAATTCTTCAATCTGCATTTTTTCCAACAATAAAAAAAAAATAATTAATTAATTAATTAATTAATAATTCATTTTAGTAGAAAAGTTCAAAATGACCCTTTATGCATATTAATAAAATTATTAAATGATCTTTTTTCTCTCTACATAAATTGGTATAAACAAAATTAATTTTGGAATTAATAATATAGCATGTTCTCATCGCATCGGGACCAGAATAAATTATTATTTAAGAGATAATATTGATTTTATCGAGGTTCTACTATATTTACTTACATTTTGATCGGTGGTCTTCGTTTTTGACCTCGCGGAAACATCCTTGAGAGATTCAACGAAGGACTCTGCCTCGTCCTCTTCTTCTTGAACCTGCATTTTAGCATATATACATATCTCAAATATTAAATGATAAATAAATGAATTAATTCTACATAATTTCAAATATGTAATCCTGAAATAATAATATTAAAGTAAAACGTTATCAATTTTCAAATATCTCATCACACCTACTCCAATAACAAACGGTCAAAATTAGATATACTATTAGTCAACATTTTATTAGTGTGTGAGAAGAGTAACAATCCATATTTTTCAATTTTTGGGGGAGAAAATGCGAAAATGGAAAAGTTATAGGGGTGAAGTGCATTTAATTTTGTCATAAATAATAATAGTAAGGGTAAATTACAACCACCCCTAGGTATGGTTAAATTACAAAACCCCCCCTTTTGTTAGGGTAATTACAACCATCCCCTCAACTATAAATTTACTTACACGTCCACCCTTGTGGTTTCAAATTTCGTGAAATCTTCGAGATTATATGGAATGTAATCACTTTTGTACTCGTTTTATCCCATTCGAACTCCACATTTTGAAGCAAGATGTCAAAATATCTGTTTTTTGGCTTGTATATACCAGATTGTGGTGCGTCAGAAACTGTATTTTTACACAAAACGAGTATAAAGTAGAGCACATTCCACGAAATCTAGATGATTATGTTGAATTTGACACCATAAGGATGGAGATGTAAGGAAAAAACATAGTTGAGGGGTGGACGCAATTTTTCAAACAAAAGGGATTTTTTTCGTAATTTGGCCATACCTCAGAAGCTGACCGTAAGATGCCCTAGAAAATATAGAAAAAGGCAAGAAAAATAATTGGTGGTAAATGAAACCTTATCAATAAAGTCATCAAGAAATCCGGCATCCTTTGCAGTTGTTTCAGCCAATTTTTCGACAAAATCAACAGCTTCTCTGAATTTGCCGCCCTCCGGAAAATCATCGGCGATGTCCTCCGCCACCTTCTCCACTTCCGCCGCCACTTTCTCCACTGCTTCCACCACATCTTCTGTCACCTGCAACGCGCTTTCTATTTTCTCTGCATGTACGTACAACAACTATATAAGTTAATGCTTTATTACAAATAAACTTATGTATAAATTTATTTTATACCTAATAAATGTATTTAAATTAGCTAAATATTTTGCTAATTAAATTATGAAAAATGACAAAAGGGTATATATAGAATTACTTTTGAGTAATGGTCCCCATTTGTAATTGACAATAGGTATCACTACTGCTATAGATACTGCTAAAATCCAGCTCCTGTCCACACAAAAAAATAAATAGTTATAATTAATAATTTGACAACTTTCCTAATAAAAATAATAATAATTCGAACGAAAAAAAATTAAAGCCTCGATCGACTCACAAAACATTCGAAGGAGGCGGCCCTGAAGGTGGAACTCCTGGTTGCACACCGTTGTAGACGACATACTTCCTAATAAACACCACCACTTATTTCCGTAAGTACGACATCACTTAATTACGTAAATCTTGATATAGTAAAAACATTGTATTTTACAATAAAAATCGTAAGTTACGTTCATGTCACCGAGAAACGATCTTTAATTCGACAGATTTTATTATAAAGAAACTACACATATATGTAAATTAACTCACCTTCGATTAGTGCGATTATGCCTTGGCAATGATCTTGTATAGCTGCTCGGATTTTGGAACCCTAGTTGATTTTCTTTGAAACGACGAGTGACTATAATAACCCGGTTCGATACGGGACTATTATTATTAAGGACAAGGGTTTGAGGATTGAAGTATACCTTGATCAACATGACTAACAAATATATCGATTTTCTGCAGTTCTTGATTTTTTTTTTTTTTTTTTTTTTTTTTTGTGTGTGTGTAAATTTGATGAAGAAGAAGCTAATATATTATTTTGATCAACTACCCCCACTATATGAGATTTATAGGAGGGGTACTACTACTATTGGTTGGAGTATGAAAATTAGAGGGCATGACTTTTCAAATGCTGCATGCTCCATCATTGAATAAAAATAAAGTTATTAACTTTAATTTGGATATTCCTTATCTTTTTGTATGTATTATATATAGTGGGACTTAGGAAAGTGAAATTCAATTCTTTGTTTTTTTTTTCTTATTTTTTTTCCAGTCATATATATTCAGGCGGCTATATATAGAAATACAAGTATAATTATTTTGTGAATTTTGAACAATTTTGAACAATTAAATATATATAATAAATAAAGAAATATCTCAGAAATACTGGAAAACGAAAAACATTGAAGAAACCGCACTAATTTCACGTGTACGATATTATTTATTCATGTTTTCGTTGTGTATAGTAACATTAACAATCGAACTTCTCAGACGAACTTTTAAAGAACGTATTTAGTAACTTAATATATGTACACTTCATATATAGAAATGAATAAATGAACTAGTATATACAATAAATTAAATAATTGAATAAGTTTTTTTCAAATTATTTTCCTACTAATTAATTATAAATTAGATTATTGTGCTCTTATATATTGGTAACAATTAATTTGTTATGCATCCTTTGCCTCCTTGTGATGCTCACTGAGAGTTTCAACAATGTTTCCAACCTTCCCTTCAACTTCCTGAAACTGAAACATACAAGTAACAAATTAATATTAAATACTCCCTCTGTTCCATAATATCTGTTTCTTTTGAGAATTTTTTTTGTTTCATATTATCTGTCACTTTGCAATTTCAATGCTGCATTAATTGCTTATTTTTCAATTTTACCCTTATTAACTCTATAGCACTCTTCCTGCATTAATGAATAAACAAGGGTATTTTGGTCCATCAATATTTATTTTCCTAAAATCAAGACATATTTATTGAGATTCTTAAGATTTGTGCCAAAGTGAAAAACGATACATATTTAGAAACGGAGAGAGTATGTTTATTAGTATATGCCATATATTTTGAACTCCATGTGACTAATTTGCACAATTTTCAAGCAAATGTAGATTATTAATAATTAATTGAAAATTTTGATGTTCTAACTGTTTATTTACACTGGTTGATTGTTAACTGTAAGTGGAGTTAAATAATCGTCCACTAAGCAGACATACAAATGGGTGTTTGCGTTATTATGTGCAATTCTACAGTTAACAATTACCAGGTATAACATCTAATTTTCTCAATTAATTGGGCATAGTCAACATTTAGTGTGTTGGTTGGACAGTTTCTTGATAAATACTTCACTCGTTTCTTTTTAAATGTCGTTTAAGGTAGATGCACACAAAATAAGAAAATTATTAAAAAATCTTGATTTGTGGAGAAAAAAATCCTTATTTGACCAAACTATCCCTTTGTTGATTTTTATCTTCTCTTTCTCATTTTTTTAAATTATTATTATTGTTGGGTAAATTTGGAAATAATTTGGATAAAGATAAAAAAAAATGTCATAAGATTCCATTTTTTATACACATCAAGTTTCAAAGTCAAATAAGGCACGGAATTTGACTAACCAATCCTGCTAATTCATTATTCGTTAGTAATTAATCTAATTAATTATCACATTAATTAGGTGAAAAAGGTGTTGAATATTGCCTAACATTCAAAGATGGTTTAATTAATGGGATTAAGCAAATTAAATTAATTAAAACATAATTAATTACCTTGTCAATAGCGTCTCCAACGGTACGAGCATCTTTAACAGTTTTCTCAGCCACGTCATCCACAATTTCCACCACTTTTTTCATTCTTCCACCCTCCGGCAAGTTGCCGGAGATTCCATCCGCCACCTCGTCCACCACCTCCGCCACCTTTTCTACCACATCCGCTATTTGTTCTATAGTCTCCATCGCCGTATCAACGTCGTCTACAAAATATTCAAAATTCGATTAATATAATATACTTTTCTAAATTTCTTATTTCTCATGTAAAGTTAATTAAAATCCGATGCATCATAGTCTATTAAAGATTAAAAAAAACCCTAATCCTAGTTACTAATGTCAAATTAAATTAAATGAATCTAGATGCAATGTATAATATAGGGCAGATTACGGCCAACCCCTCAAGAACCCCTCAAGGTAATGTCGAATTACGAAAGTCCCCTCTTGTTTGGATAATTACAACTATCCCTTCAACTATGTAGTTTTTATAAAAAAAACCCCATTCAGTTGGTAAATTTGACACTGTAAGAGAGGACGTGTAATACAATACATATTGAGGGAGGTGGTTGTAATTATCCAAACATAAGAAACTTTTTCGTAACTTAACCTTACATTAGGGGGTTGGCCGTAATTTGCCCTATAATATATAATAATATTCGTTTAAATATAAATTTTGAAACTTACTTTTGAATTGGAGTAGTGGGCCCCACTTGCTGCCCGCGAAGGGTAAAAATATTGATAACCCTATTCCTAGAAGCCAACTCCTGCATTAATTAATTTAAATATCAACATTAATACATATTTAACATGCAATTGGCATTATATTTAATTATCTCGATTATTTTTAAAGATTAAATTAAAATTCCTCAAGAACACGTATAAGGAAGAAGATGGAGGCTTAGAATTAGGCAATGGAGCACCTGATAAATTTCTGAAAAAAATAATTTAATTTTAGGAAGATTTATAATTAGTGCGGCGACAAATAAAACGAATGCATCGTAACTTACCTTCTATGTGGATTATAATTTTGCATTTCCGCATAATTGGTAAGGTGTCCGATTTTGGCTTTCGACGAGATAATCCGAGACATACGATATGTAGAATACAACGATGAGAGAAATCTTCTTGCAGACGACATAACTCAAACTAATAATCGTTGTAAGTAATTACACTCTAAATATAATATATATATATATATATGTATGTTTAAATTAAATGTGTAAAGTTGAAGCAATAAATGAACTTGAATGAATATAGATTAATATCTTCTAAATGAAGGAAAATAAATATTAATGTAAGATGACAAGAAATAATTAGAGGAAAAAGTGCAAATATATATTGAAGAGAGCTTGGAAGAAACGTGTTGATTGGAAGGCGTAGTGAAAACAATAAAGAAACATTTGTTTGACAAATTCTTTGTACTATAATAGTTTGAGTTACTTTTAAACGACTTTGAAGCATTCTTTATAATATGGATTACATTTTTTTATTTATTAGTCAAATAAAAAATAAGGGTCAGTTACAACCACTTCGCTAAGCTAAAATGTAACTGTAAAGAAACATCTTATGTTTGAGAAATTACATCAAGTCCTTTGCAGTTTGTAAAATTCTTACACCTACATCTACAAAAGGATGTTTATGTTAGAAATCTACAAATTGTAGGGGATGTATGTAATTATTGAAAAATGAGAGGGTTTTTCGTAAATAAATCTTACTTTAGGAGGGCGGCCGTAATTTATCAGAAAACTTACAACAAACGTTGTTGTAGATGGGAGAATAGGATTGAGGTATTAGGTAGGAAGGTGATCAAGAACACGTGAGTAAAAGAATGGCAATTCAATCCTTTTCAACTTTTTTTTTTTTTTCAATTTATTTTTTCTGGTAATTTTGCAAGTTGATGTAGAAATTTCAATTTAATTATTAATTAAATAGATATATTGTCCAGGCTTGGAGCTACCAGGAGACATATATTACTCAATAGAGGCGGCTGATACAAATAATTGAACAATCAAAATATTCTACATGTGTGTGCATTTTTACCAAAGAATTGAGGATAATAATTAATAAATTCTTTAATTTGAATTATGTATGTAATATAATCAGTATTATCCTAAATTAAAGATTAGTATTATCCTAAATTTCTTTAATCACTTTTGAATCTTTCAAAACTCATCACCTTAAAAAGATGAAACATCTTAGGTCAATTTTTTATGCATATGTAATAATTATTATTTGCCCTCCTAACTTAGCTATAATTTGATATAATTTTACCACCAAAAAAATATAAAAAAAAGCCCTAATTGCATGGAATAAAAAAGTTAGGCGGTGTTTGCAAATGATTATTTAAAAGCAGAAGTTAGTGATTGTGATTTAAGTTAGTTTTAAGTGCTTATTTCTAAAAGTTGGGGGTGTTTGCAAATATTTCGGAAAATGAACTAAAATTGAAAAAGCAGGGTTAGGGGTGCTTTTAAAAAAATAGCTTAAAACAGATTATTTGAAAAGAAGCAAAAGCAAAAGTTGATTTTGCAAACACCTAAAAACAGATTATGAGCAAAAAAAACCGCATAATCACTTTCAAAAAGCATTTGCAAACACCACCTTAGTATTAAAGTAGGGAATTTTTTTAAAGGAGAATTGAAGTAGAAATTTGGATTTAATGTGTGAGATATTTTTTTAATTGCATGCAATATTGGAGGCATGTAATATAGACAGGTCAAATAAAAGTGTGAAAGAAAAACAAGAAAATATGCAATTGTGTGTTATAAGCCAAAATGGTTCATCAGCCACCACACAAAATTCAAGCTCTATTATCTGCTTCATCACCACAATATTTAAATTCAGGCATTCACCTAATTAATCTATGTATCTCTAATTATCTTCACTAAAATAATTCACATTAATTAATTAATTACAACAATAATTAAGATGTATTTTGTTCAGTTTTTTTTTTTTTTTGTCGCTACATTTTCCGATAATTCTTGTTTTACGCTTGTGTTAGTCGTCGTCTCCCGTTTGAATCGAAATAGTAGAGAAGATCAGTATACATAGAAAATAATAAAGAATTTTTTGTATATATTTAAATAAATATAATGGTCATCATTGTCATATACATTTCAACTTTTTTTCAATCAATAAATTAAATAAATAATAATATTATTATTTTGAGCCATTAATTAATAGCTAATTAATTTATTCTCTAGGTATCTCTTGAACTTTTTCTTCTTCTTCTTCTTGCTTTTGTTTGGAAGAATGCTGATGGCCGAATATGGCATCTTCAGCCAATGATTCTACATAATCCTCCACCTTGTCTTCCACTTCTTGAACCTGCATTTACATAATTATAATTTAATTAATAAGTAAATAACTTACAATTTTTTTAATTATTTTTTTGGAATTTTTTAAATCCAAATTTAATTTAATTTGAGATTAATTGTCTAATAATATGTATACAAAAATATAAAATTACCTTATCGATGAAGTCTCCGACTAAATGAGCATCCCTATTCGCTCTTTCGGCCACATGTTCGATAAAATCGACGGCTTTTCTAAGCCGGCCGCCTTCCGGGAGATCTTCGGCTATGTCCTCCGCCACTTTCTCCACCCCCTCCGCCACTTTCTCCACCGCGTCCACTATTCCTTCTACCGCTTCCACCGCCGTTTCAACTTCATCTGAACATTATATTGTATTGTTGTTAATTAATTCAACCATTTATTAAAATTAGAGTCTTTTAATTAATTAGGTTTAATAATTAATTATATAATATATATAGAACTTACTCTTGAGTTTGAGAAGTGATGTCCATTTGTGTGTGAAGAAGGGTATAACTACTGTCATTGCAAACCCCACAGCCCAATTTCTGCATTCAAAAAGAAAATCAAACTAAAACCATTATTTTTATGTGATCAAATTTAATTAACTAATTAATTAATTAATTAATTATAGAAAAAATCAAATTATTACATGAAGTTGTAAGGAGGCTCTGTTGGCGGCGGAGATCCTGGTCCGACAACACTTCGTACGACAAATCTCCTGGAGAAAAAGATGAAGCAATAATTTTCAAGATTATTCGTCGAATACCCAACAAATTAAATAATACAATTATCTGCCTATACATACATAGCAAATATAATTTTATATACGCGATTTGCATCTACGTACCTTCGACTTGCGCCGTACTGTTTCGCTCTCCGAAAAACATGTTGATTACGATTATTTGCAGAAACGAAATGTGAAGAAGACGAAGAATAAAAGAATATTCGAGTTCCGGACATATAGGAGGGCTTGTTAGTAATATTGAGCCTAGGCAAAACCCCACATGCAATATTAATAGATTTGGTGATGATGGACATTGTTCCTTAATTATATCGAAAAAATAAAGTATGACTCGATCTGTACGAGGTAACAAAAACTTGTGAAAGAATAATTGGAAATTAAATTAATTTATTTTTTGTTAGGAAATTGGAAGTTTTTAAATGATTTAGTTCTATGGAGACGTTGTGCATTTTATAGGAATGTGGAATGGTGTGGCAGACACGGTAATTGGCTGCTACGATTTTGACTTTTCAATTTAAAAATATTCGGTCAAATGTAAATTCGAAGTAATTATTATTATTATTATTTATTACGATATATAGGAATATATATATATATATATATAGGGCGGTTTCGTGTTAACTTGCCTATTTGGATTATTTGTTGAAAATTCGCATTTGCCGTGTGTTATTATCTACATGTACATTTCAATTTTCCAGGATGAATATAATTATAGATTTTGAAATATATTTTTCATATAAATATTTATTTAATTTACGGTCACCCATGAGATGTAAGATCAATTAAATAATTCATCATGTTTAGGTAATTACAATCACTCCCCTCAATTATGAGTCTTTTTACACGTCTACTCTTATGGTGTCAAATTCAACATAATCTTCTAGATTTCGTGGAATGTTCTCTAGTTTGTACTCGTTTTGTGTAAAAAATACAGTTTCTGATGCACCACAATATGATATTTACAAGCCAAGAGGCCCGTCTTTTGATCATCTTGTTTCAAAATGTGGAGCTCGAATGGTGTAAAACGGATACAATTTGGAAAATATTCCTCATAATCTAGAAGATTCCAGTAAATTTGACATCGCAAGGTGGACGTGTAAGGAAAAAAATCATAGTTGAGGGGAAAAATATGTAATTACTCAAACATGAGGTTTAAGATTGCAGTAATTTACCCTATAATTTATTAATATATATATAAATATATATATATTATATATATATATATATATATATATATATATATATATATATATATATATATATATATATATATATATATATATATATATATATATATATATATATATATATATATATATATATATATATATATATATATATATATATATATATATATATATATATATATACAATTTTAAAACTTATTTACTCAAAATTTTCTTTTAACTATTTTACTTTTCCAGCATTACTTATGCACCACTTAACTTGGTTAACAAACATAATCCACTATTGTGCAAATAAAAGACAAAATTATCATAACTACTCTGTTCTATAAAAGAATTAATAATTATGCCAACTAAACCACTAAAAGACCTGATTAATTAATTATGACGTCATTACATAAGAACAAAACAGCTTAAACATACACTAATTCATTATTCATCACATCACTGCAAAAAAAGGACATGCAGTAAAACTAACTTATATTGTCCTAATCATACAATTACTATTACAAGTTGTAATAAGATTAGAGATGATACTCCTCCAGCTGAACATCCTTGGCCTTCAAAGGTACATAATCCCCAAAATACCCCTCCAAATAATCGGAAAGAGCCGATTTATCGACATTCTCGTGGTGTAACGACTTGCACACGAAGTAGATAACAGTTTGGACAACCAAAACAAACAGAATCAGCTTCAACAAGAGCAGAAAACAGAGCACCCCAATCCCAATAACTTTTATTATCCCGATTTCGAACCACTCGTAAACGACATACATCCTAAAATACGAGTCTATAACTCCCAACGATAAATTCAATTTAAAGAATATAAGAATCGAAACCAATATTTTCCCCTTGATCAAGTTCTTGCTCTTGATCATCGCCTTAAATCCGCACGAATCCTCCAAGACCGTGACCACGCTAGCCAACTGCCATATTACACTCACGTACACGAACCCTATTGCGTACGATACAAATATGATCCACAAAACCACCGGGCCTACTATCGAGACTTCGCACAGAGTCACAAACCATAAATATAAGGTTACGGCAAAAGCTACGTTGTACGCGAAGAAACCTAAATAAGTGCACAAGAAAGTTACCATAAGCCTCTTCCAAACCTTGGGGACCACACTCATGACTTTCTTGAACGTAATTTCTCGATTTGTGTACACGCACGCGACGGTGTACACAACCGCTGAGGTGGCGAGGAGAGCGAGAACTAGGAGGGAAGTGACGTACACTGCCTTAAAGAGTACGTACAATGACCATTCGGACGATACAAGGTCCGAGAGGCTATCAAATCGCGGGGTGCCAGCTGGCGTACGGTGTAGCTTGTATTCGGTGTACCTGATTCTCCAGTAAAGGACTTCCGATATTTTCTCGTGCCCTAAAAAGATTAAGGAGAGAGGGAGGATTAGTGCGAGGGTGATTTGGGTAAAGATTTTACGGAGTTTGAAGATGAGTTTGTAGGCTTCTGCGTAGATGCCGAAGAGCCCTAGGAATTGCATTTCTTCGAGTTCTCTATCCATGGTGAATCTTCGATCGATCTTTTTCGTTTTTGCTCTCGGTTTTGCGGTGTGTGTGAAAATTGACGAATATAGACGGCAGGGCGACATTTTATAGGTTCTTGTTTTCTTGTGTTTAGGTGTATAGTATATACTTTTCGAGAAAGATGATAAGTACTATGATGTAGTATGTAAGAATCAAAGCCGGCATTGCCATGTAAGAATCGAAGTAAGGTTTGTCAATATATTTAATCATGTATTAATTTGATATTGCATCTTCTATAATTAAATCATTTTCGAAGATACAACTTACATTTGCAGAATGGCAAAAAATTAAAGTAAATTAAAAAAAAAATTAACAAAGAGAATCCATTGATTTTAACATTGCCTTTTTTTCTCAACATTGCGGAAAAATTAAGCTAAATTCTGATCCTAATAACAATTAACAGTGAGAATTTGAACACAAAAAATTAACAATAATACAATAAATTCGTTTGAGAAAAGTACCTGAAATGGATCACTATGCATTTGCCCTAGATCGGACGGACGATTTATATTGCGTCTGCTTTTCTCGCCCTTGCGTATCAAAACGACGTCGTGGTTGACAGTGGCGTATCTAGTGTGGTCCAAGGGTGTGCAACTGGATACCCTTGATTTTAAAACAAAATCTCCTAATATAACATATATTTTGCTATTTGTAACTTGAATTTATCTACCATTTCTTTAATATTAAATATAATCTAAATTATTCAAAATTCTTAATGTTTTTTATATATGTATTATTTCCATTGTTTTCTAAATTTAGAATTATGTGGGTCTTTTTTTTCTTTTTGAAAATCCAAAATATGCTAATGAAATGTACATTTTGTCGCTTGCAACTTTAATATGTTTACTACTCCTTTAATATTTTCACCAATTCTATGTCTTAATATTTTCTAAATTAGCCCAAAATTTGTAAAATAATCCCTCTACATTTAAAAATTTTAAATATATTTTTATTATTTAATGTGTACAATATTAAAAAAAAAAAAAAATCGGGGGTGCTGCCCCTGAACCCCGTAAACTTTTAGCCAACCATTATAATTTTTACTATATTTAATTTTGAACACCCTTGACAAAAATTCTGGATTCGCCACTTATGGTTGGGATGTGCAGTGATACCTCGCCGCTGCTGCAACTGTTGCCACGTCAGCATTATCATCGATATTTTAGAGAGAGAGAGAGAGGGGTTTATCCGAAAATGTAAAGTGACTGGGCTAAAGAGGAAGAGGCTGTTGGGTTTTAGCCCAAATAATAAAATTATATTTTCCTTTTGGCCCATTAAAATTTTAATTATACTTATATTTATATGATTTAAGAATTTTAAGGTATCAAGCAAGAAATTTATTATATCCTACGTAGCACGGAAACGGAAACGGCAATACGGGCAAACATTTATGGAGAAACGGCATGTTCTAAAAATGGGGATACATATGGAAAATTGGGGGGAAACGTGTAAATATTAAAAGTATAGGGGTTTATTTATAAATATTCTATTAAACAAATACAAGTTTTTATTTATGTATAAATTCCTTTTATATATTTTTACACTAATACATTCAAAATAAATTTTACTATCAACTATCAATTTGCAATTGATATTAAATCATGTAAATAATTTAGGAAACAATAATAATATTTAAAAATTTGCTATTAAAAAATGCTTCTAACTTTTTAGAAATTGCAAAATAGCCCATATGGTGTCCGGCGGGTGTCTTCAAGTTTCCGACACTAAATGTCTCCGAAACACATAAACGTTAACAAGTTGAAGTTTTCCGTGCTACATAGATTATATCTCAATCATATAATTCTAAAAAAAAATCACATGGGCAATACAAAAATCGCCATACATATATATAGGCATGTAGGATTTCAATATACAAAACAAAATTTATAAGATTCTCTAAAAAATTGTGAAATGGACAAACACTCAAAGTCTCAAACCCTAGATCAATTTCTACCCTATAAATTACATTAGGGACTTATAATTAAATCTGAGCCTACAAAGATTGAACTAGCTATACATACATACATATATATATATATATATATATATATATATATATATATATATATATATACACACACAAAACCCTAACCTAGTCATGATCATGCATATATATCTCTCCCCATGCAAACACACACTACGTACTATATATATATCATACATGCATAATTAATTTTCCTCAACCAATTACAATTCTATGTAAAAATAGAAAATTACAGAATTCCCACACCAAGAAAATCTATGAATGGAACATCTTTCTTTGATTTCTCTTCAATCTGCTTATTATTCTCACCACTCGTCCTCGTTTTGCTAAACGAAAACGAACTTTCTCCACACTCCAAATAACTAATAAATGGAGTACTACTCGAAAAATTGCTCAGGCGATGATTAAAAGGGATAGTAGCTAACATACGGGGATTATTATTTTTCGGTCCGAATAAATCAGAATAATTAGCGGATGAATTATAATTAGGCCATGGTGATGTGTACGAACCAGACGACAAAGAGAAGATTTTGTCTTTATGCGAATCGAAAATCCCACCATTCTCGAAGCTGATTTTCGAACCGTAATTATCCTCTTGAAATCTCGATTTCTTTCTCCGAAAAACGTAAGTAGTACTGCGAGATAATTTGGTTGATTGATCATCACTAATCTTGCCAGAAATTAGGTTGGATTTTTCCCTTTGCTTTCTTGCCATAATTACATGCCAATGGTTTTTAACTGCATTGTCAGTTCTACCTGGAAAAATTCTTGAAATAAGTGCCCATTTATTTCCATGGATTGCGTGAGCTGCAAGCAACCTTTCTTCTTCTTCATCTGAAAATGGCCTTCTGTTTATTCTTGGATCAAGTTGATTAAACCATCTTAATCTGCAACTCTTACCTGCATGCATGCATGATTAGTATTATTATCTGCAGACTCAATATTTTTAAATTCTTGAATTAAATTAAAATAATTATAAGTTGAATTATATTATTGGAGAATATAAAGTTAATTAAAAAAATTATGAACTTCTTGTAATTAGGTTGTGCATGATCAATTAATTAATTAATTAATTAATTAATTAATTAGTAATTCAGAGGGTTTAATTAATTCAAAAAAAGATTCATAAATTTCTGCTAAAAGAATGTTAACTGTAGAGATAAAGATATGTGGAAGAACATATCCTAATTAACTGAGAATAATAATTATCACACAATATATATGCAAACTTTTCTGGTAAAAAAATTATTATAATTAATAAGAGGGATATTAATAAAAACTTGATGTATTCTACAAATTAAAAGGAACTAAAACCCTAATCTATAAGTACATACACATACATATATTTAGATATATACATACAAGCATATACACATATATAGGCATATATATAATAATACCTGATCTTCCTTGAAGTTTATCAGCAATAGAATTCCAGTTTTGAGGACCGAATTGTTCGACTAGCTGCCGGAGTTTTTCATCTTCGGCGGGCCTCCAGTGGCCTCTAGGGCTAGTCGTCCTAATTATCGGATCGCCGCTCGATCCGCCGCCACCACATGCCGCAGTTTCATCCATATATATATCGCAATATTTATTGATTTTTTTTTAGCTGTTGATCGAAAACCCTCAAAGAAGTTAGAATACTAATCGAATTAAGTTTCAATCGAAATCGTGGGCATCGATCATGAGATGAATGAAAAAAGAAAAATGTGGATATACACAGAAAGAAGCTACTAATTAAGCTGGTTTTGCACCACAAAATGGACTTTAATTACATGTGGAAAAAAAACAAAACACCTTTTTTTTTGTCTTTGCTAATGGCCCCATCAATATTAATTAATTAATTAATTACTTGTGTTAAAAATGTCTTATCATTAATAAAACAATAAAATGACTCAAAATATAAATAGCAGAAGAATTGATGACCATATTATAAAGAAAGGATCCAATGGAGGGAATTGTTATTACCTTTAATTAGTTAGAATTCAATAGAAGAAGAAAATCCGAAAAATTGACGAGAATTTTGCCAAGAAAATATCGATCGATCGGATCATATATGATATATCGAGAGTTCGCAGCTCCGAATATAAAAACTCTTTTTTTTTTCAAAGCTCGGTATCGGAATAAAAAGCTTGTTATTCGATTAATATTGTGATGCTGTTTGGTGAACTCTCCATGTTTTAACTTATATAAGTAAATATATATATATATGTATATATAGGCTTGAAAAGTTTAGCATTATTAGATATGTGTCACTATACGTCTTTAACAAGAAACATTGCATTTGAAATTTATGGAAGCATAATATTATTTTTTATTGTTTAATTTTGGACAAGTTATTATGATTAATTGTATAATTGCTATAAAAATGAGGCAATTATTATAATTGTAAAGTTAATTAAGACAGTGTTTTAGTTAAATATATATTCACCTATACAGACAGTACTAAACCTTAATCAGGCTGTGGTGATATGTCTATATCTCCCATCATATATATATATTAGTCTAATCGAGTACAAGTGTTTTAATCACTAGTTAAATCGTCAACTTCTCATTAATTACCTGCTAATTTAATTATCGAAACATAAATCTAATTAATTAGTTGTGTGTTTGTATTATTAATTAGTAGGGATTACTGTTTTTTTTTGGGGGAGTATATATATATATATATATATATGCGCGTTTTGGCATTCATGCAACATGCAAAGTTTATTAATTTCATCCTCGATCAATGGCTAATTTAATTGTTACATAATTAATATTAATCAGCAGCCATTCCTAATTAACTCAAAACAGATTACTTGTACATGGGTTGTAAATGACTTGAGTCGGCTCGTGAATTTGGGTAAGCCGGCTCGATCGACAGAGGCTCGAACTCAAACTCGAGGCTCATTCTTAGTTGTTCCTGAGCTACGCCGAGCCGACTCTCGTGCATTTTTTTTTTTGTTATTTTTGTTGAATGACCATCTCAACCAAAAGCTTAAGTTGTTAGTGAAATGTATCATTTAGTATTTATATCTCCAACACGCCCCCTCAAGTGTAGGCGAATTACATTTGAAACCTTGCACTTGAAATATTTGAATTGGGTGGCGGTGGGATTTGAACTCAGGACCTTTCATTTGACCTTTCGAACTCATGATCTTTCATTTGGTCTGGCTCTGATACCATGTTGAATGACCATCTCAACCAAAAGCTTAAGTTATTAGTGAAATATATCATTTAGTATTAATATCTCCAACAATTTTTTTAAAATATAATTGATATAAATTAAATAATAAGTTCATATAAATAAATAAATAAAATACAGGACATGTTTTTTATTTCGATATTTTTATTATAATTTATAATAATAAAATTCAAATAATATCAATAAAAAACTAAAAAGAATACACAAAATGGGCTCACACTCGAGCTCGAGCTCGACAAGCTCGCCTCGCGCTTGAGTTCGAGCCCAAAAAAATTACTCGAAGAACTAGCTAGGGGCGGACCAATGGTAATTTATTTGGGGGGCGAGAGTTTAATAAAAATAAATTAGGGGGCGAATATATTATAATCTAAAAATATATAAATAAAATTCAATAAAAAATAGGCAAAAAAAAAAAATTCTGCAGGGGCGGCTGCCCCTCCAAGGCACTACTTGGGTACGCCCCTGCGAAGAACTAAAGCTCGAGCTCGCCAAAACAGTCAAATTCGACTCGTTACACCCCTACCTGTACAAAACGATAGCGTGTCTTCCGCCATCCAAAAATAAATAAATTAAATAATCCAAATGAAGTAACACATAAGAAAAGTATGTGTGTCTGAATTAGACATTACTTGTCGAAATTTAGTTAATACCAACCCCCATTTTTATAATCACTTAATTAATATCTTTAATTATTGTCTTAAGTAAAGTTAGTTGGCATTTATGTATCTATCATTTCGAAAGATTGGCTCTCGTTTTCGGTTAAGAAAACCTTTTAATTCTCCATTTTTAAGGTGAAGTATGTGGAATTAAGATTGTGACAGCTCAGCTAATTAACTTTTTTTGTGATAATTTGATGAAACCTTGTAACAATTATTAATGTCATAATTAATATTTTTGATTTTGACATTTTTGATTTATCAAAAAAGACAATTTTTTTTCTAAGAAAACATGAGACATTTGATTGTCTCTGCAATTTTTTTTATTTAAATACATAAAAACTACATTTTCGTATAATAACTTATAAATCACACACACTAATATTCAGACAAAAACTTTATCCAGTAGTTCATATATTTAATTATTTTATCATGTAATTATTTTTATCGAAGGTTGTTTTAGGCCGCCATTCTTGTAATAATCATGGAATTAAATTGTAAAATAATTGAGTGAGTTGAATGGGTTGTTTACATCTTACCCACCATAACAAAAATCTCCCCAAAGACTTATGAGCATCATATTTTCTATACTCATTTGATTGTTGTTTGTTTCTTTTTCTTATAAAGAAAAGAAATTTACACAATTATTTAAATGTGTTGTGTAAATATTCATTCTCGTGCAATAGTTTGCAGATCGTAAACAATAATGTAAACTATATTAAACATAAGCATGTACGATAAATTAAATTTCGACCTACAAAATGTTGCGGAGGAGATTCTTACTAGACGCGCTTCTTAAACTCATTTAATTGTTGATTTATAATTGGATTAGTTTGTTAGGTTTTATCATAATTAAACTCACTACCTTACCATAATTCATCCATATTTAATGAGACGAGTCCAAATAAACAACATGGTAAATTACAACCGCCCTCCTGAAATAAGATTTATTTACAAAAAAAAACTTCTTATTTTTTTTATAATTACATCCAACCCCCTGAAATTTATAGATTTCTTACATTAGCAGCCTTTTGTAAGGAGTGGAGGTAAGAAATTAACAAACTGCATAGGGGCTAGATGTAATTTCTCAAAAAGAAGGGATTGTTTTGTAATTAAACTTTACCTCAGGGAGGTGGTTGTAATTTACCCTAAATTTACAGTTATTGGGCCAAAGCCCATTTCGCTACTTATGGGCTATAGAATTCGTTGAATCGCATACTTTATTCATCTCAACCATTTTATGGTCTAAATTTGAAATAGGATCTTAAAATGGCCCAGCTACTAATATTATTATTATTATTATTATTATTATTATTATTATTATTATTATTATTATTATTATTATTATTTTCTTTTTCTTTTTTATGTTTTTGCACCAACAGCGATATTTAGAAAAAAATAAAATTAACCAACTACATATTATTTTGTAGAATAACTTGTAATTTATCATGGAATAATTTTTTAAATTATTATTTTGATTTTTGTATAGTAGAATTGGTATTAACATGTCAAGATTTGCACGATGGTTCACTAACAAAACATTATATATATTATCTTTTCACATCTAATCCAAAAAAAAGTACACATATATAGTATATATATATATATGTATATATTATTTAAAGACAATTTATTATTTAACATGAATAAGCTCATTATTGTAGGTAGATACATAAAATTTGTAAGCCTTACGTCAAGTCACACGTGTACATCGAGTCATTGAGTATTTAATTATTTATTTATTATGTTCCAAGTCATCAAGTGGATAAAAGCTGTACAATATATATTTTTAACGACTTCCACACAATTATTATTAGGCTGCGGCCATACGCAATACTAATTCCACTTGTGCAAGATCAAATCAAAGAAAGATTCCAAAAGATTCCATTTTATTAAGATAAAATGACAAATATACCCATAAATTAAACTGGCTTTTGTTTGCTCATGCAAGACCAAATAAGAAATAATAAAAAAATATGAAACAACTAAATTTCGACATTAAGGTGTCATATACATAAATTCGACACCTTAATGTCGAAATTTAGTATATTTGGACTAATTTGCTAACAGTTAAATTTCGACACTAAGGTGTCGATTTTGTACTCCAAAAACGACATCTCAATGTCGATTTTTACCTATAAAATTCGACATGTACATGTCGACCGTGTCTGTGCGGGATTTTTTTTTTTTTTAAATATGAAACAATTAAATTTCGACATTAAGGTGTCGAATATATGTCCATAAATTCGACACCTTAATGTCGAAATTTAGTATATTTGGACTAATTTGCTAATAGTTAAATTTCGACACTAAGGTGTCGATTTTGTACTAAAAAATTGACATCTCAATGTCGATTTTTGCCTATAAAATTTGACATGTACATGTCGACTGCGTCTGCGCGAGAGTTTTTTTTGGAGAAACGGTATTCTAGCTAAAAAAACACATATATGTATACTTTCTTGGGTTTTTCCACCGTAGATTATTCTATTTTGATGTCTTATGACTCCATACTTGCCATCTTTGTAGGATTTGTTAAGTTTTGATGATTTTGAAGATTTAGGTTTTGTGGTTTTATAGATGAGGAAGGAGAAATGTTTTGATGGAAAAGATGAGAGTTGGTCTTATGGTTTTGTGATAGGGTTTTTTTTTTGTTTTTGAGTTTTTGATATTGCACATTTGGAATTTTCTATTTTTTTAGCAAGTAAGGGTATTATAGTATTTATACATTACAAAATTTAATTTGGTCTTGCACAAGTTGAATTAGTCTTTCATATAGCCGCAGCCTTTTTTTTTTTTTTTTGAGTTTTTGGTATTGCACATTTGAAATTTTCTATTTTTTAGCAAGTAAGGGTATTATAGTATTTATATATTACAAAATTTAATTTGGTCTTGTAAAAGTAGAATTAGTCTGGCATATAGCCGCCGCAGCCTTATTATTATTATTCTTAATTATTATTATTATTATTATTATTATTATTATTATTGGGTTAATTAATAATTAGGCAAATTAATCCACTTGACATGGTACTCATCTTTATGGATAAGAAACCAATGTTTAGATAATGTTCCACTCTACCAAATAATTTCAGTAGGGGCACAACGGTCATTTTCACAAGGACACGGTTTTGTGATCAAAAGGTATCATCTTCTAGAAGATGAGGTTCTAGTAAATAAAAATTTAATCTTTTTTTCTCATACACAAACAAAGCGTTGACCAGGTCAGACCACTAGGTGTGGTAATAACACACAAACATAAAGGGCAAATTGGGGTTTTAATTAGAAACATCCAATTAAAGCTAAAGAAGCTTCTGTTGAAGAAACAAACAGAGAATAGTGGTGGTAAGTTTCTCTCTCACTTTTCTCCAGAAGATTTTGAATCTTTCTCTTCTTTCCGCAAGTCTTTGAATTTTGTTCATTCCTATATCTATATATCTATATATATGTATATATTATATATATAATATCTATCAAAAGTCTTTTTTTAAAGCCTTGTTTTCTTGTGTGAAGGTATTGTCTTGATTCTTTGTTTGTTAAAGTTTCAATCTTTATTGCTCTTACAACCATTGGACTTTTGTTTTTTGTCTTTTGTTTATTGCTTATTCACTGAACCCACCTCAGAATCTTCAAATATTTTAATTTAAAAACAAAATCCCATATTAAAAAAATTTATATTTTGTTAGATGGTTGCATTTGTTTACTATTTATCAGTAGTCAAAAACCCTAATAGCAGCTACCTCAAAGCTTAATTGATTTGCAGATTGTTGTTTGCTGCTGAATTGATTCCTTGTGGGCTGGTCTTGATTTTCTTCTCCTCTGTTCAGGTATTTATAGTTGTTTAATTTTATGAATATTGAAAATTTTTATTGTGATCTTATTTTTGTTTTGATTGAAACAAGATTGGAAAAAAGAACATTTTTTTTAAGGTTGTAGTGATTATGATTTGAGATTTGAGATTAGTTTACGGTGAAGAGGAGCTTGGGGAATCCGTAATCGATTTTTTGAAAATGAAAAAGTATATGTAATTTTGAGATGTTTTTAAGAAATTGGCTACTGTTATATGATGATCTTAGCATTTTTTTGCGCCGTTTTCGTACTTCAATGGAGGTGCTGAATCGGGGTCTTGAAAAGCGGTATTACCCGAACACGTGTGTATATGAAAGTACAGCGATCGTTAAAAAGCGTGCGTTGGCCGGTAATTCGGCAGAAATTAGCTTCAATTTCATCGTTCATGACTTATTTGGGAGTGTCTTTGTGAAAGATTTGCAATCTCTTTCGTTCGATTGGTTTGTATTCGTTAAGATAGTCTCGACTCGAGAATAAGAAACCACTATTTTCGATTGTCTAAAGAAAGCGAGATCACATTTGACCTGCTCGTGTTTGTGCAAAACTAAATTAACCATAGTTGAAGTATGTATTTGAAGAGAAAACCGAGGAATATGTTTTTCGTTTTATTCTTCATGTGAAGAACGAAAGTATAAAATTAAGATTTCTCTTACCTTGTTTTCCCCTATGTTTTTTCAGATATAAGGAACCAACGAGATTTTCTGAAGTTTCGACTTTTTCATCTGTTTGAGGAAGATTTTACGACTGGGAATTTGGAGTGGACCATGTCTTTAGTAAGACCTGCTGCATTTTTCGGTAACCACGAGCTTTATTCGATAAAGAACGGTGATAACACCTCTGTCGCACAGTCAACATCCACTTCTAATTCAGACAACACCGAATCCTACAGCAGCGAAAATTACGGGAACGACCCTTATCAACCCAACTACGAATCAGACATGATCGACTACGACGATGCCCAGATGAAACTAAAACTTCAAGAACTCGAACACGCTCTCCTCGATAACGATGATGATAGTGATAATAATTACAATAATGGGATGGAAACCGAAAACGAAACCGAAGACTCCCCAAAGGAATATTCCTCCTCGGGTTCCATCTTTAGTAGCACAAGCGTCGCAACTTCTCCAAAGAGCCTGCTTTTCGCATGCGCGGCTTCGATTCAGAACGGCAATTTCGCCGAAGCGTCTCACATGATAAATGTGCTCCGTCAGAGGGTCTCGATCCAGGGAGAACCTTCCGGAAGAATCGCCGCGTACATGGTGGAAGCTCTGGCTGCTAGGGTAGAATCTTCCGGTAGGGGACTCTACAAAGCCCTGAAATGCAAAGAGCCGCCATCTTCCGACCGCCTCTCCGCCATGCAGGTCCTCTTCGAAGTCTGCCCGTGCTTCCGGTTCGGTTTCATGGCGGCAAACGGAGCTATTCTAGAAGCATGCAAAGACGAAAATCGAGTTCACATCATAGATTTCGATATCAACCAAGGGAGTCAATACTACACACTCCTCCAAACCCTAGCAAAGACTTCCGGAAGGCGCCCCCACGTTAGGTTAACGGGGGTCGACGACCCGGAATCTGTTCAACGCGGTGTGGGAGGCCTCACCGTAATAGGACAGAGGCTCGAGCAATTGGCTAAAGATTTACGGGTCCCGTTTGAATTCCATGCAGTAACTTCCGAAACCGCCCTCGTTTCCCCGTCGACGCTCGACTGCCAGCCTGGCGAAGAAGCACTGGTTGTAAACTTTGCCTTTCAACTACACCACATGCCCGACGAAAGCGTTTCGACGGTCAACTTGCGAGACAGGCTTCTGCGCATGGTGAAGGGCTTAAACCCGAAGCTCGTGACGGTTGTCGAGCAAGATGTGAACACGAATACGGCGCCGTTTTTAATCAGGTTCGGCGAGGCTTACGATTACTACTCGGCCGTGTTCGAGTCGTTGGACGCTACGCTGGGGAGGGACAGTCAGGACAGGGTGAATGTCGAGAAGCAGTGTCTGGCGAGGGATATTATTAACGTTGTTGCGTGTGAAGGGGAGGAGAGGATCGAGAGGTACGAGGTGGCGGGGAAATGGAGGGCTAGGATGAGTATGGCTGGTTTTAGCTCGTCACCGATTGGTCGGAATGTGAGCGGCGAGATTCGGAAATTGATAAAGGAGTATTCGGACAGGTATACGGTTAAGGAGGAAAACGGTGGGCTGCATTTCGGTTGGGAGGATAAAATGTTGATTGTTTGTTCAGCTTGGATGTGAACTGATTTGTATATATACTCAGAAAATAGGAAATCATATATATATATATATATATATATATATATATATATATATATATAACAACACTTATTATTTCTGTCTTTTTTTTTCTTTAATTTGTTGAATGTAGTGAACTTGTAACATTTGTTCGGAACTTATGATGTAGGTTATGTTGTGAGATTTAGGATATTTGTATATTGTTGTGTAGTTGTGGAAATTGAACGAAACGGTAGCACTCTCGGAAAAATTCCAATTTTTTCGGAAGTAGAAAACTAATTTCGATTTTGTCCCGAAAATCGGGATTTCGAAAATTTGAATGAACAGTTTGTTTCATAATCAGAATTTTTGTGATATAAATCAATGGAATTCGGATGTATACTTTTTTGGTATGCTATTATATAAAATACATAATAATATTGATGTTACAAATGTAATTTTAAAAAAAAAATCATCTTTTTTGAAAATATTTTCAGAAATTAAAATCGGAACGAAAATCAAAATCTGGTATATATTTGAATTCCATCCAATAAAATTAAAAAAAAAAAATCGGAATTGACGAAATTCGGAAGTTCGATTACACCTTCTGCTATGTGAACATATTCCGAGGAACAGCAACTGAATTTATAGATATCACATCAAAATTGGCCCTAACTATATTTAAGTCTAAAAGATTACATAACCTTATAATTATTACCCAACAAAAATCAGGTATTAACCTATTTGTATACATTAAAATAAATTCAGTACATTACTGATTACACAATAGAGATTACACAATAGAGGGATTTAATGTTTAATTCCAACAAAACACAAGCCAATTTCAGCTTGAGCCTGCATTTCTTCCAGCACTTTGACTATCTTCTCTCGGCTAAGTGCAGTTTCCGTTTGCTCCGAAAGAATTTTCCGTAATCTTCACATATAAAAAACACAACTTTATCAACAAACTACCAAAGAAACTAAATGAATAAATAATTGCAATAGAACCAACTCACTTTTGAACAATTGCAGTGTCACCATGGCCAGTACAGATAACGAGCATGGCATTGCACGGTAGACACGAGAATAAGCTTTTGACTTTCTTATCGATTCCACTAAGAATTTCCTTCAGTTCCGAAGTGACTTTATACGAAATGCTTTTTTTACCATTAGATTTATTACACGTAAGCAATGAGATCATTTCTGCTATCTTCGTGTTTATGTTTTCATCATCGTTAGCTTGTTTCTTGAAATAAGAATACAATTCCGCGAATTGGGTCCAAATAAAATTCACCCTTTCATTTTTCACCTGATAAATTACCAAAAAAATAAATAAGATAAGATTTAAAAAAAAAAAATCCATGGGCAGAAATTAAAATAAAAAATTACCTCTTTTCTGGCTTTTAAAAGAGCTTCTTCGTCGGAAGATACTGGAATTGAATTAGATGATTCGGAGGCGTATCTCTTCACTATAGATACATTATCAATCAGCGACGTGGTTTTTCCGGATTCACTTAATAATGTGAGGAGCTTCTTTCGTAAAAATGTTGAAGTGGGCATGCCAAAACCAGGCCCTAAATACCAGAAATAAAAGTAAAAAATAAATTATTACCAAATTAATTTGGATGCCTTTCATTCAGAATTGTATGGGTACGAAATTGCGTTACCGTTTTTAATTTTTAATAATGCAAGTTCGAGTGTAGCTCTTGCATCTTCGACACTGTCGTGTCCGTTTCCAGAATCTTGTATCTCTCTGGAAAGAAATTTCCTAGTCAGCACACGAAGAGCTGTTTTGTAGGACCGGCCTTTCGGGTGCCTATATAATATAGCTGTATCTATCACCGAATCGTGACGGATTTTCAGAGCTAATAAATCGTTTTCTAATGAATGTCCGACGAGGATAGTCTCTTTGTAAACCAGTCGAAGAAAATCTTCCTAAACACAGAAGCAAGTGTTGAAATAAATATAACATACTCGAGATTGTTGGAATATAAAAATGGGAGGAAAAAAAAAGGCAGAAGGCGCGAAATATACCTGGACATCTTCGAGGGTTGTGGTCACGTTTTCCAACATCTGATATGTAATTCCACTGTATCTGTATTATCAAAAGAATAAAATAAACAAAAAACTTTCAAATAGTTTAATTAAGAGATTTTTTTCTAATTCGGACTGATTTTCTAAAAAGACTCGAAAAATCATAGCTTACACGGGTTTCGTTAAAGAGAGGAAGTACCTTGTATTGTAATCGGTTATAGCATTTGCTGGTTTGACAAGTTTATCTAACAATACCTGCACATGAAATAAAATTAGCCAAAATTGTAGCAGCCCGAAATAAATCATACACAGAGAATATACTCTACATATCAAGTTTATGTATGTATCACTTTGTTTATCGAGGTTATGAGCGGGTATACCTGTCCAGTAATATCCACCAGTGTAACTCTCGTAAGCTCAAAACCCTTTCTTGTAATGCACTGGTCAAACAAACAAATAAACAAACATAAAAAACGGTGAACCAACTCAACCATATTTCAAATAACGCGCTCAAAAGGAAGAAAATAATACAGAACATGGATATATAAATTATCCCCAATCTTTAGCCTAACACTTCATTACTGACAAAAACGGTTAACCAAACTTAATAATTGAAAAGTTACCATCTCACAATCAAGTGCCACAATCTCATGCAATGGAGTTCCAGAAGGGGCCGGAAGGGTTGCAAGAAATTCTACAATGCCAGAAATTTAATCAACTATAATAAGAACAAACAATATCCGCAAAGAAAATGTACAATGAGAAAAACCCCCAAAAAAATAATAATTAAAAAAAATTGCACAGGTTATAACGTTACCTGGATTATTACAACAGTATCCATTATCTTCTAATTCCTTGGCAGTTAGTGTGTAGTAAGTGACTGGGAATGGCAGATTTTTTGTCAAGTCAATGGCAGATGCTTTATCACCCTCCGCAGAGTCGCAATTTCCCGCTAAAAGCATCATACAGTAAAAAAACTTCAGTTATATTTTACCAAGATTTAATTGCTAATGAAGGTGGCAATAAACCACAAATTTCTATATGATATTTCCTCGAACCTTGATAAGATGTCCGAGCAGCTTTTTTTTGAATGACCTCTGCTTCGTCCCTTTTTCTTTTTATTTTGCATGTAAGAAGCGCGTCTATTGTCTGCATTCCATCCGCTACACAGCTAACAACACCAAAAAAAAAAAAAAAGCAAACACTTAGTAGGTACAATAGCTTAAGAAAATCATGCGCTCGACTTTTTTTTTAAATGGTTACCAATTTACCTGAGAGATAAAACCGCTCTGGGAATTCCACAGCATTCTTTAAAACTTTTTAGTAGTTTAGACTGTGACAAATAAAGTGCTGCATCGAGACCAGGGATATAAAGCATGACCACTTTGGGAATTAACGGTTTGTTCTGCACATAAAAAGCTCGAAAACTGAATAAACTAGCTAAATAAATAAGAAAATCGACAAATTGAGCAAAACCGAGAAGCAATAAATAAGCTCTTTACTTTAATAAAAACCCACGACGGCATGAATCCTTCAGCAAGAACCCAGGTAGCAAGTCCTTGCACATCCTGTAACAACAATCGAAACCAACGAGTAACGCCAAATTTAAAATAACATGATATAATAAATAATTAAATATCGAAATCTAGGTCGGTAATTCGAGAAATACATGCAGATTCAAGGTCGAATTTGCTTCGGGCTGCTTGAATTCTACATCTGCTCTCGCCTGCACCATACACAAAAATCTCAAATTTCGTCACACACCTCCATTTTAATTTTTTTTTTCCCTTCTTTCCATACGCAAGCAAAATTAGATGTTCATACATGAGCATGCAATTAATGAAGAATGTTGGAACAATGCCCATGGCTACAAAGATTGCAGAAATTAAGAAGAACAAACCTCTGGGCCGTATACATCATAGAAGGTTTTTGCGTCGCCGTTGCCGGCGGAATCTGTCTCGTCGTGTAATTGAGCTTCGTCGGCGGTAGAACTCATTTCACAGTACGATTGACGAGAAATCGGATTGCTTATTGCGTTGTTGATTGATTTCTGCCAAAGCCCTAATTTTTTTTTTGTTTGCGCAGAAATTTGATTTAAACCTAGGATTTTGGGGGTGGGTTTCACTGAGTTGTAGACAGGAATAAAATAATATATTTTTTTCATTAATTCTTGAAAATAGACATCCTGCAAATTGAGAATGATTGGTAATCTTTTTTTCTTACATGAAATTTAATATGAAATAACCATTTATTTATATTTATTAAATAATGAAATTTTATTTTCTTTTTTATTGACAAAAAAAAACTTGCAGTCAATCGAATTCGATAAATACCAAACATTCGACATTGGGTCAATCGACGTCTCTTGTTCCCATACAAGTACTCGGGTTACTCGGGTCAAATACACATACCATACGCCAATATTAGTATATATATTCAAAGTGTATTTCGTTCATGTTATATTAAAAGTCGTTTAAGAAGTCGTTTAAGGTTCCAGTGCACGTGTTAGAATCAAAACTAATAAGCATGGATGAATTTTAGGGAGTAGACATATTATACAAACGTGACTAAAATATATATCACCATTTATTTCTTCATAAATTATTTCGTGTGTTTGTGACAATTAATATTAAAATATTGTTTTAAGTAATAAGGATAAAATTTTGGAAACAAAAATCGAACCGTAAAATGATAGATAATATAAAATAAAATATATACATTTACCATATACAAAAAAATCTCGTATAAATTCAACTAAATAAAAATCAGATTTTCACACAATTAACGTAAAATTAATGCCATCTAAGCACCAATACAATCTTGGCATGACCTTAATTAAGTCAACAAAATATTAACACCAAAATATTACGCCTACCATGAATTATAATCCCATCCCCTCTATTTAAAACCATCACAAACACATCATATTTTCTCAAATCCAAAAAAAAAAAAAAAAAAAAAAATGAACATGAACAAATTTTATTGCATTCTCCCAATTTTCTTGGTTGTCACCTTATCATACCTAATTTGCCCTTCACTAAGTGACCAAAGAACACAAGATTTAATTAGCCAAATATGCGGTGGGGTCTCGGATTCCGCTACTTGTGCCATTGAACTCAACACGCATCTCCCCTCGCCGGAGACGGATCTTCCCGGTCTCACGAGAGTCACGGTTGACCTAACCCTAGCCTTAGCTAGAGACGCGGAACGAATATTTGGGGGACGAAGACAACACGAAGACGATGAGAGGTTGATAAAGCTCTATGGTTTTTGCGAAACTAAATACCACAGCGCAGTAGGGTTTGCGGAAGGCGCGAAATACGATGCCGACAGGGGGGATTTCAAATCGATGGTGTATCTTTTGCAGTTGTGTGCTCCGCCGGTTATCGAGTGCCAGAATGCACCCGGCGCTAATGACATTTTCGCATTGCGATCGAGGAATGAGGCTATGAGGACTTACATCAGCATGGGATTGAAAGAAGGAAGTCTTTTTTAGAAGAAAAAATAAATTAGAGTATTTTTTTATTTTTTTTATATCAATATTATTTAATATATTTGAAATGTATTTGGGCATTGCAATGATGTTATTTAATTTTATAATAAATAATTAATTAATTAATTAATTGTGATCTTTTTATTATATTTTTCTATTGTTCAATTTGGTAAATGTATATTTGTATATAGTATACTGGGGAAGAAAAATATAAATACATGATAATTAAATCGTATTAAAAAAAATTGGTTCTAAAATTTAAATTACCAAAATAACATCAATCTTCCTACAAATATGATTATTCTGGGTGGATTATGATTTTGCTAGCTGATTTGCAAATCGAAAATCATTAGACCAAAAAAGACTGAAAACTAGGAAATGAAAAAAAAATTAATTATAAATTCTAAAAAGATTAAAAGTATGTCATTGGAGTTTTTTTATTGCACCATCGAATTTTTAATTTTATATATAAATAAATAAAGATATATAAAGATACTTGAACGAATGTGCAATTTCAAATAGGCCTCTCCAGCCCAATATAAAATAAAGTAAAATCTGAAGGCCCTAAATACAAAGAAATGTTAGCCCCTAAATACAAAGAAATGTTAGCCCATTAAAGCCGGCCCAGTTTCAGCTAACTTTTCCAGTATTTAACATTTCCTCCCCAAACACTTTTGTGTATATTATATAAAAGTAATGAAACAAAACTTATACATATATCACAAGAGTTTTTTAAATATGATGATATAAATTTAATATATTAAATTATATGCTAATATCCAAAATAAATTATACAGAATTCTAAAATAATATGTGTCCAATAAAAGTCTTTAATCAAAATTTAAAACTATACAAGTTTTGAATTTAACACATTAAGACTACGGGTGTGAACGAGCCGAACTCGGTTGTTTTGACAGGCTCGAGCTCATCGAATATTTTTTTTTTAATTATTAATTTTTTGTTACTAAAAATTATTTATATTATAATAAACAAAATTACAAAATAAGTAATGAACTGTAATTATATATTTTTAAAATTTTATATGTTTTTATATAATATATATTATTTAAATAAAAAATAGTAGATAAAAAATAAATAATAAGAAGGCTCGTGAGCCGGCTCGTGAGTTTATGAAAAACTAAGAAAAGGCACGAGCTCAACTTTTCAGAAAGCTCGAGCTCGAGTTCGAGCCGGCTCATCTCGTCTACCACCCCTACGGCCTAGGTACTCGACGAGCTCGGAGATGGCCATTGGAGAAGAAAATCTTAGGATAATTTCCATAAATAAATAAGGAAAATACGTAAATTAGGATTGATGATTAATCAACCTATGTAAATCTCGAACGAATAAAAAGATCATAAATTAAAAAATAGCCATATACGATTCTTTATATAAACGAATATGTAAAAACCTAACGGATAGGTTTTTTGTCACATCAATAAATATTATACTCCCTCTTTAATATATTTTTCAGTCACTTGTTTATCTTCGTCAGCTTTAAGGTGGTGTTTGCAAATGCATTTAGAAATAAATTGTGAATTTTTTTTCTCATATAATCTAGTTTTAGGTGTTTGTAAAACAAACTTTTGTTTTTGCTTCTCTTAAAATAAGTTGCTTTAAGCTACAATTTTAAAAGCACCCATGTACCTGTTTTTTTTATTTTAGTTAATTTTCCAGCTAATTTGCAACTACCCCCAACTTTTAGAAATAATCACTTAATTACAATTTAACTCACAACCGTAACTTCTACTTTTAAATAAGTTTTTACAAACACCACCTAAATCTTGTATCGGGTTGAGCTGTTTGACGATCGAGTGAGTTGCATTGAACAAAATTATGAAGAACATAATATAGTCAATCAAAACTTTATATGCATTAAACGAAATACCATATTAGTAGAATCATTTAATTTATGAACATAAATATACATTCAACCAAATAAAAATCAGATTCTCACAAAATTAACGTAAGATTAATGTCATCCAAGCACCAATCTTGGCACGACAATTAATCACAACCTTAAATTCAAAATTACTACTAGAATATTATGCTCACAATATAATATACATTTATTCATATCAACAAAAATATTAAATCAAGATTACACCTACCATATATAAATATAATTCCACCTCTCTATTTAAAACCGCAACAAACACATCATATTTTCTCAAGCACAAAACCTTAAAAAAAAAATATAATAGAAAAAAAACATGAACAAATTTTGTTGCATTGTCCCATTCTTCTTGGTTGTCACCTCATACCTAATCACCCCTTCACTAAGTGATCAAACACAAGATTTCATAAGCCAAATTTGTCGTACGGTCTCGGATCCCGGTTTTTGTTTCGATCAACTCAACAAGAATCTTCCGTCACCGCAGACGGATCTTCCCGGTCTCACAAGACTCACCACTGGCCTGGCCCTAGCATTCGCAAGGGACACGGAAACGTTCTTTCAGAGAGTTAAAGAACACGAAGAGAACGCGGGCTTGAAGAAACTCTACGAGTTCTGCGAAAGTAAATACCACAGTGTAGTGGGGTTTATGCAAGGCGCGAATTACGATGCCGACAGGGCGGATTTCGTATCAATGGTGAATCTTCTGCAGTTGTGTGGTCCGCCGGTTATTGAGTGCCAAACTGCACTAGGTGATATTATTTACGCGGTGCGTTCGAAGAACGCGCATATGAGGACTTTCATCTCCATGGGATTGAAAGAAGGAACTCTTCTGTAGAAGCAAAATTTAATTTGCTTTGGAGTATTTTTTTTATAATATATTTTAAATGTATTTGGGCATTGGAATGATGTTATTTAATTTTCTAATAAATAAATAATTAATTTTGATCTGTTAATATTTTTTTTTCTATTGTTCAATTTGGTAATGTATATTTGTATGTATAGTATATACTAATGCTAGCATCTTTTTCATGTGTGATGCATGGGGTAATATTGCAAAAAGGAAGAAAAATTTACATACATGATAATTAAATTGTATTAAAAATATTAGATTACATAATACTAAAATATTTTATATATAAACTAAAGACTGGAAAAAAGGAAATGAAAATATAATAACAATTAATTTAAAAAAAATTATAAATATGTTATTTCAAATGGGCCTTCCAGCCCAATATAAAATAAAGTAAAAGCTGAAGGCCCTAAATGCAAAGAAATATTAGCCCATTAAAGCAGGCCCAGTTTCGGATAACTTTTTCAGTATTTAACATTTCCTCCCCAAACACTTTCGTTAATTCCACAACAAAGCCACCTTACACCGCCACCACTACCTGCCGCCGCCTCCGCCGCCGCACAGAAGCAGAGAGATGTCGAAGACGCTTGTGCAGCCGATAGGACAGAAGAGGCTTACGAACGTGGCAGTGGTTCGCCTTAAGAAGCACGGCAACCGATTCGAAATCGCTTGCTATAAGAACAAAGTTCTCTCATGGCGCTCCGGCGTGTACGTATATACATATATATTAGATTATAGTTTTACTCTAGTTTTACAATCAAATTTAAATTACACTGGAAGATTAAATTGGGCGTGACTGTAATTTTAATCGAAGGATAGGGTTTTAGCTTTTTTTTTTTTTTTAATTGATTAAGGTTTTGGGGGTGATGTAGTGATATTTATGACATTTGAATGCGCAGGGAGAAAGATTTGGATGAAGTGTTGCAGTCTCAGACTGTTTACTCCAATGTTTCGAAAGGTGTTCTCGCTAAATCGAAAGAATTAGTGGCGGCGTTTGGGATGGATGATCAATCCAAAATATGTTTGGAGGTTTGTTATTCGGTTTTATGTTTCTATAAACAAATTAAATGTGGCTGGTTATTCATCTTGTTTAAAATGGCACCATGGTTTCGTAACATTAGTTGCGTTAGATGACGTTGGTTAATGTGCATAGTTTATCATATCAGATAGAATAATAAATCGATATGTTTGGAAAGAAGGTGGAATAATAATGTGATTTGAGTTCCATGAAGCGGTGTTACGACTTACGACGAGTCGATTTTTTTCATACCATACCAATTTTTGTGATTCAACCAGTCAGTTTCTTCGTCATTATATTTGATTTAGACTTGGAATGAAATAAATAAATAAATAGGAGTTGTTTGATGAACTGAAACAGGGAAAGATGTTTTGTTACAGATCATAAGATCCGAGAAACTGTGATTAGAATCATTGTGGAAACCAGAAGGCAGTTCTGTAATAAAATGATTGATCAGGATAATCTCTCGTATCTAATCGTAAAAACTGCGATGCACAATTGTTCTAGTAAAAAGGTTGAGGTGGTAAGGTTGGGCACGTGTTATATGTCCACCATTTGACCTAGCGATAATTACATAAACTAGTAGGTGATAACCTCTCTTATGTACTTACGCAAATGAAGATTTTAGGTTTTATTCGTTAGCTTCTGATAATGTATTTGTGAATGGGTATAAAATCCTGGAATTGGCTGCTGGTTGTGGTTCAAACTAAGATTTTAGGTTTTATTATTATTTACTATGAAGTGAGAAGTTATCGATTTCATATTCCATTACATAACTTCTGCATGAAACATTAGCTTCTTAAAAGATGGAAAGACTACTGCAGATGCATGTGTTGAAAGAGTCGTATGCTTTCCCTATTGCAGATTTTAGAGAAAGGAGAGCTACAAGTTGCAGGGAAGGAGAGGGAGTCACAATTATCTAGTCAATTTAGGGATATTGCAACTATAATCATGCAGAAGACTATTAATCCTGAAACTCAACGACCGTATACCATAAGCATGATTGAGCGACTAATGCACGATATACACTTTGCTGTTGACCCAAATAGCAGCTCAAAGAAACAGGTAACTTTCATTTATTACAGATACGCAATTGCTAAATTTCACTATATCACATTGCTCGTGTTTCAACTCTTTCGATCTTCGACATGGCCCCGCTGTCTTTATCAATTGTCTTTTTTACTTGCTATCTTCTTTTCTTTCAGTTTTGAAAATGTATACCTATCATTGCGGTTCCTATATTGCTAATAAAATCCCAAAATACTTTCACAGGCATTAGATGTTATCCGCGAGCTTCAGAAGCACTTCCCCATCAAACGGTCCCCTATGAGACTGAAATTAACTGTACCTGAACAGAACATGCCATCTCTCTTGGAGAAGATCACTGAGTGGAATTCCACCGTCGTTTCAAAAGACGAATCTGGAAATCAGCTATCTGTTGTAAGTCTAATACCTTGGCCGAAAAAAATTATTAGTTAAACTCTGTTCTTTCTTCTCGTATTTATACGTATGTGCTTACACAATCCCGTTAACTAAATTTAATCCCTGTTTGTGTCAGATATGTGAACTGGATCCTAGTATTTTCCGTGACTGTGATGCTTTGGTAAGAAACCTGCAAGGGAGACTAGACATCGTGGCAGTGAATGTGCATGTCGGTAGTGAGACACACATGGACCATTACGGTGATTTGGAAGACGAACCATTGAGCGTACAGAAGGAACCTGTGGGGCCCGTTGCACAACTGAGTGAGAAATTGGAGAAGCAAGTTGTTATTTCTGCCAAAGAAGGGACTTCTTCTCATGGAGGAGATGTAGTAAAACAGCAAAAGTGCAGCACTTGCGATGCGTTTGTCGGTGACGCTAAACAGTACAGAGAGCACTTTAAGAGCGAATGGCACAAGCATAATCTCAGACGCAAGACCAGACAGCTCTCTCCTCTTACTGCTGAAGAGTGCATGTCTGACTTGGATATTGCCGACTCAAAAGCTGATTTGAAGAATTATTCCTTTTGACTGTTTCTAAGGATATGTATTTATCTCCCGTTTTGTGCTTGTGATCCGTTTCTCTATTTAATCGGCCAGAGTTTTCTTCACACTAAACATTACAACTTGGAAAAACTTGTTAATCTGTAGACGAGCGTTAATTACTGTGTACATCTCTAGTCCTGTGCAGTACTTGATGTGCTTGTATTCGGTTGAGGTTTCTCTCTGGGTTCAAGCAGTTTATTTAATATTTTGTTGATTGATCCCTTTTCCTTGCTATACGGTTGGAGTTGCTCGTTTTAAACGTGTGTGCTAAGTAGCAAAATGTGATGTATTCACAGGAAACTTCACCATCTTTTGTTGCTAGTCATTATTCTATATAAATTATTGCATCACATAATCAATCTACCGAGCACCTTAGTTTTTCGTAGTATATGATTTTACCATTACATACACTTATTTGTATGTTTGGATGCAACTGATAAGAAATCACAGCACACAACCCATTGATTGCTGGCATGACAAATTGGTCCTAGAGATACGAACAAAGGCCGTCGCCCAGTGTCTTACTCAATAAAAAACACATCGAAATTGGGAAGAAAAAAAAACGAATGTGATTAATGTGATTGAAGTTGATGTCCACACCATTAGAATAATGTACATTACAACCTACAGGAAGCAGTTTCTGCAACTTGTAAGAGATGAGGATTATAGGAATCAGACAAGTAAAAATTAAACTCTAGCAACCCCTGATAATTCTACAACAAATTTGGCTTAAAAGGCAATCCAGACTATATACACTCAAGTACTCGGAAAATCTAGAAGCAGGTTTGTGTCCACGAGAGGGTCTTGGCAGAAAAGAGAAAATTTACGGTCAGCTATGTCGATCCTGCAAGTTTCCCTCAAAACAGTAAAGCCATCTGTAACAAACCAGCTGAAATTTTAGTAACGAAAAATTTATGATAATCTAAGATTCCTATGAAGAAACACTATGCCTCGTGCCATTTACCCTTTTCTCGTTTTCCAATGGGAATTACTCTCTCTTGATTTTCTACGCTGCACAAACAGCTACAACTTAAACAGGCCAAAACCCCATTAGATAAAAACCGATCAGGGAGATGTCTTCCAATCGAAATGAAGGTCGCTGAAACCATTGACCGCTCCAAGACCGCTAAGAAGTGGGTTGCCCAAATCTTGCTGCTGCTCTCGTGGCATTGCCATACCTACTCCTCGGGCCCCACTCATAGGCATAGAGTTATTACTAAGGGCCGCTCGAATCCCATTTGCCATAGCTGATTGTCCAATCCCATTGTTGTTCATTGTCCTGAAGCCTGAACCACCAAAACCAGGGTTGCCGTTCGCCACTCCATTCCCTACAAGAACATTGCTCCCGTTCATACCGCCATTACCAACAGGTTTTACGTCACCACCCATAGTCATCATACCACTCCCACCAAGCTGCGATGACATCATCATCTCGTGTATAATTTTCTGGACAGAGCTTTGCGAATCATTTGCATCTGCATCGCCTGAGGTAGAAGGTTGATGCATTGAGATATTTGGTGAATTAGCTGAGTTCATTTGAGCTCCACCTGATAAACTACCGTGCGAAGTTTGTTGTGGATTGTTTGACGAGGATGGTGTTGGGGATTGGAAAGGGGAAGAAGCGGGTTGAGTTTGCGGCACTGGACTTCTAGAAGAAGCTGGAGATGGCATCGGAACGTTATTATTACCTCCATAAGGGCTGTTTGAATTAGACATAGGGTTTTGCTGTCGGGAGTTGATTGAGTTTTGATGAAGCAGACCAACAATGGGGTTGTTAGATGAAGTTGTGGGTATAGAGTTCATAGTGTTGTTATTAACACTTGGCATGCCATTATTGGAGGCAAGTTGTGTGGCTGCAGCCTGGACAGGATTATCGTTGTTTGAAGTTTGAGCCACTCTTTGTTGCTGCTGCTGCTGCTGCTGTAGCTGACCCTCGGCTTGTTGGGGTTGACTTTGAAATCCGGGCGAAGGATTTGTTTTTTGAGTAAATTTGGTCAAGCTCTCTGAAAAAAAAAAGGCCCACCATAACTTAGTACATAAAGACTTCCCTCAAATGAAGTAGTGTTGATGAGACAACATTAATCACAATCGATACCGAATCCTAAGCACTTCTGATTACGTCAAATATCGGTATAGATAGCAACTCACAGAATGACATCAAATAGGACAAGTATGTAAATGACAGGCATGATAATGAAGCTTACCCATTGGGCCTGTTCCAGTTTCACGGCTATAATCAATAAGATCTTTCATGCTATTCACCACCTCTGATATCTGCAATTTTAACAATAAAAGATGTATAACAAATCTTTCATGCTATATAGGTTATCGTGTATGTGATACTGTACTAAGCAAATGTCATGTACAAGAACATTAAAAGGTAATGAAAAAAAAATAGTCATTGATGCCGGGGCCCGCTGGTCGCATTATATCATCAGTATCCATATGCAAGAGTTTGGGTGCTGCTCGATGATTAAAAGGATTTCCACTTGTTCAAACAGAGAAGCATACATTTTTTTTATTTTCAGTAAATTACGCAAATCCACCAAGTAAATTGTTACCTGCAAGCACCGCACATATCTCTTTGTATATCCCAAATCATTTACTAATGGAACTTCCAACGCTTTGGCCAATTGACGAGCTGAGGCAACAAACCTGGAAAAGCATAGAATCAAAACATTTTATGTAATACTAACCACCAAAAAATGAATAGAATAAATACCAAACAGGCACACAGGTAGCTAATACTCACATATTGCAGTTAGTTTGCAGTTCAGAAACAGATGTAGCAGGTGAGGCATTTTGAGTAGCAGCAGCCTGGCATTTTTGGGCAGCAGCACCAAGTTGGCCAACCTGTAGTTTAGAATAAAAGAAGTGAGATATGCAATGCACATAAATGTAAGGAGACACTGTCCTTGCTTTGCCCAACTAAAAGTTTTATTCCAAAAGCAAAATTTGAAAATACAACTGCATTTGAAAATATAACTTGTAGATTAGTTAACCTGGGGTATCAGCAATCTCCTAGGAATAAGTTCTTCATGACGACGAGCACAAAACTCCCATGAGCATATCTGACAAATTATTCCGAAAGCAAGAGAGTAAGCTAAAGCAATTCTAAGTATTAAACAACAAAAAGAATAGCCAATAGCTATTGTTTAACCTTAAGATCAGGTGAGAACACAATCCGAAGCTGACCATCTCGAACAACACGAAGTTGCTCAAAGACGCTTTCCTGTATGGCTTTTGCATAGTCCAAAACAATTTGCCCCGATGTATTTTGATACTCTCGCGGCATGTCAACGTAAAGTAGTTCTTCCAAAGTACCACTTTCATATTTTATTTTGAAGAGTCTGGGCAGTACCTCAGCAGTTGCCTCTGAACAGTTCATACAAAATAGTGTTAAATGCATAACAAATCCTTTTTTTTTCCCTTTTTTCACATATCTATGTTTTGTTTTTTAGGGTGTTTGGGAGGTGAGGAGCGGATATGACATGCTGAAATGGGTGCCTGAAAAAGGCACCACATCACTGCATGTGATACCATAATAACCACACAAAGAAATAAAGGAAGTGAACAACACAAAGGCAAACAAGAAACTGTAGACACAGCGAGAAATTGATACAGATAATGTAGCAAAACACGAAAGGAAACGCACCAAATCCACGACCAGGTTTGCGATTGCATATTTCACAGTGCCAAACATCCTGCATACATTGCCAAGTGAGAGCATTGCATTGGGTGATAAACAAATCTCAAAAGCTTCAAAAGAACTATAACATAAATTTTAATAGACCTCTATCCATCATTGAGTTAGTTTGAGACTATTTTATTCAAAGCAGCGTTATTAAATTAATACTTGACTTTTCAAAATATTTGGATAGAATACACATTATAACCACTATAATTTGGATGTCTTACAGATGCAAAATTGCCAAAAAAATCAATTCAACTACTCAAAGGGTTAGACATTTTGACTAGTAATGCAGCCAACTGAAATAAATTCAGTAGGATTTTTTTGTTAAAGAGCCAGGCTAAGCCTATTTTGAATTACCAAAATAATTTCATTCATACAAAACCTATAGTAATTGTTAGAGTACCAATAATGGCATAAACTGGGCCAGGAGAGTCCTGGCAGAAGTCCATCCATTATTGAGTCTGTAATCCAACAGACCTGTGGGAAAACTCCGTTCGTTTGGCGACCACTTCCGTACATCGAGACACACCACTTTTTCTTGGCATTAGGTGCAAAATATTCAGCTACAAACTTCCTCCAGTACTCAATATTATTGTCCTACAAAAATAATAAAATAAAGCGACGCAAATATCTCGCATTAGTAAGCATAACCCAAGGTGCTCACTAAAGAGAAGTTCTTTCCTAGGGGAAAAAAAAAAAACTTATTCAGTATCAGAATCTTACTTCAGGTCTATGCTGTTGCTGGTACATGTAATGCGTTAGCCTCCGCGCGCACATTCCAGGTTCATAAACGGGTTTTACAGGAGACCTAATAGGTAAATTCTGCTGTTGAAACTGTGGTTGAAGTGGGGATCTTTGTTGAGGCATGGCTTTCAATAGTTGCTGTTGTTGAAGTTGTTGCATAAGCCGTTGTTGACTCAAAATATGTGCCGCTGTAGCACCCTGAGGGGACTGCCTTGACAGGAGGTGCTGTTGCTGTTGTTGCTGATGTAAGAACAAAGAAGGGTCCGAATGCTGGGGTTCCATTTTGACAGGACCTAAGCCTCTCATACTCTGTAACTGCTGGGATTCCAATTTCACCGAACCAAGAGTCCGCAAAGCTTGTAGCTGATGTGGTGATTGCTCACTGGTCCCCTGTGGCTCCATCTTAACAGGGCCGACACCTCCTAATCCAGCTCGCATTGCTTGAAATTGCTGCTGCTGTTGTTGGGAATTGTTCGGAAAAGAAAACTGCTGATTATGTTGAAAATTCTGAGGATCGATTTGTTGAGATTGTTGCTGGTCACCGTTAGAGAACTGTTGTTGACCTTGATTTTGACCAGACAAATTTTGGTTGGCTGAGATTGACGGAGACATATAAGATGATGACGGGTGATTAAACCCCATCCCTCCCCCGACGCTAGAAAGTGGATCGGACTCTGCCCCACCATTAATAAACGCTCTCTGTGAGCTCCCAGGATTTTGGCCTCCATTACCAAACGACTGATGGAGCAAAGATGAAACATTTGGAACATTACCGAGCATATTCATGTTACTATACTGATTGCGAGGCGACGCCAACGATGAAAATGCATTCTGCGAAGGCATTCCATTTCCACCCCCTTGACCACCCAACATCCCAGAATTTGATCTCGGCTGGCCTCCACTAAGCGGTGTGTGGGGCCCTTGTGGTACCATTTTTATTCAAGAATCGACACACTGTAAATTACAAGACTCTTATTACACCAAGGATTGAACTCCCTAAATAAAACATTAATCTCAAACTTTCACAAAACTACAAAAACGCTACAAAATCACTAACAGTGGACATGCATGAGGGTTGCGCTGGTGTTTTTCCAAAATAGAATCGAAATCTGTGACATAAGAGATGCCAACTTTATCTCTAGAAATCCTAACTTTTATCTTATCCAATAATCAACCCACAATATTTCACACCCTGCCCTACCAATCCCTGCGTAAAATAGTAAATTAAAGTCAGGTTTCTCGTCTTCATTTCATAACATCATGCAGACAGCATAAATCCATTTACAAAAAAGAACTGAGCAAAACAGGAAACGAGGAAAACATCGGCAGAAACAAAATCTTGAGGAATGAGACTACAAGGGGGGAAAACAGAAGTGGACTCTTTTACTTCAATAAATTAAATTAAATATATTAGAAAATAAATGAGAAAACTAATCATCAGAAATAATTACTTTACTTGCCAAAAAACATAAGAAACCCGGGAATTTAATAACACTAAAGAAGCAAATAAACGGAAGCAGATAACTCGATTGAACCCTAACCCTAGCTAGGAAAGGGCAAAAACACTCGATCTACAGCTGAAACCAATCGGTACTACACATACATAATAGAACATTGAATCTCAAACACACACTCATACGGCATAACCACGTGAAAAGTATTTTCACAACAAAAAATTAAAAAATAAAAAAAAAAAGAAAATCAAATTACGAAGAGCACTAAGATACTTACACGAGTGTAGAGATTTCGAGCTGCTCTGTTCAGTCCACGAAATAGTAATTACTATTCAATTGAACTTCAAATAAAAAAACACTTCTTTTTAAGCATCAATTAATCAAATAATTGAATTAATTCGCCCTCGTAATCAACCAAAAACCGAGATCTTTCGAAGAAAAAGTCTTCCTGCAGATTAACGACGGTGTTATTGAGCACAGATTTTTTTTTTAGAGAGAGAAAGATGAATAGAGAAGAGATAGAGAGAGAAAGTGTGTGCTTTCTGGGGATTTTATTGCGGACGTCAAATTTGCATTAGATCGGATTGAATTCTTTTCTCTCTCTTTTCTCTCTCTCTTCTGATTTCATTCTTTCTTCAACTTTTCTCTCACTAGAGTCTATCAAAGTCAAAACTTCTTCTTCTCTCTTTAAACACGCATATTTAATTATTTATTTATTTATTTATGGATACATTATTTTTTTATTTTATAATTATTATCATGTATGTATGTGTATGTATGTATGTATGTGTGTGATTTGATTTTAGATTGTGGTGATGAAGAATGTGAATAAATTACAGGCTGTACAGCTCACCATATTTTTGCCTATCTGGATTTGACATCGGTCTGCTGTTTATTTACCAAAGTGCCATCGATTGTCAAATGCATTTTCTATTATTTAGCTTCATTATTAAGGTCTGTTTGGTTATTAAGATATGATTAGTTAAGGTAACATTAAATAATTTAATAAAAAACAATTGTTTTATCGGACATATTGCACATAAAATTAAAAAAAAATTCTAAAAGACAAGGTAAGACAAAACAATATGTGATAACATAATTTATGGGGGTCTGTTCGGCAAGATATTGGGATATCAGACACACAAAATAAAAATAAAAAATAAAAATCCAATTACTCATTTATAATTGTTAATCTTCTCAACCAAACGAGGCTTTAATATTACATCAAGTATTTCTAACACGTCAGTCTTCATGTCATTTTACGAAATTAGACATTAGATCGACATTTGCCGTAGAAGATAAAGGAAAATCATAATGAATATATATGTATCGATTTAACCTTTTTCTTCTTTCAATAATGGCAAATCATATTAGTGTTTGTTGAAAATGTTCACATTTACGAAATAAAATATTATTTGACAGTTTTAAAATGCATAAATTTAATTTGAGAAGTGAATAAAAAGGGTGTATATATATAAAGGAAAAAACAATAAGGGTAAATAAGTAATTTCACATATTGTCTATACTTACTTTACGCAAAGTAATGACATGATACGGCTGGCTGGAAAGCCATTGGATTATTATAGGAAAAACCCTAACCACACACTATATATCAAATTAATTATTAAAAAAATCCCAGTTAATACACGTGGCAATTATGCCATGCCATGGGTTGATGGCCATACCACCCCATACATAAGCACTATATATCCATTATGTTTACATTCCGTTAAGACCTTTGACGGAAAAGCACGGTCCGTTATGACGGAGTATACGGGAACAGACTTCAAAAAAGAATTAACGGCTGTTAGAAGAGTGATGACATTTGGGATAACGGCCCTGCACCTTAACGGATTCTAAAGAAGATTCTCTCTCTCTCTCTCTCTCTCTCTCTCTCTTTCTCTCACACACACAAACACACACACTCAAATGTGTGATTAGGTGTCAATTTCTCCACATTCTAAAGATGCCCCCCAGTTTCGTCATTTATTTAATTTTGTTTTTATATATTTTTAGTAATAATAATAATAATTTGTGTGATTCCAGCCCATAAACCCCAAATATTCATTCAATTCACGAGGCAAATAAAAAAATATAAATAAACTAATAAGGGGTTTCTTCGTAAATAGTCTTTAATTCAGGGAGGTAGTTGTAATTTACTCGTTATGAATTTTATTTTACAGTTGATTCGGAAAATGGAGTTGGCATTTATTTACAAATTATAGCAATATATCATTACTCCCAAATATTTAAGGATTAAATAATTAAAGTTTTATTTAATAATAATATAGTCTCATTGTAGGCCCTAGGAAAATAATTTTTATGGGCCCACTAATTATTGAATTATTGCTAAATTCTATAGCTACTGATCAGTCACATACATTCGTCATTAATATATTTTTAATGTGTTTTATCATTTATGAAATGAAATTCGAGATATAATAACAAATACAATAAGAAATTATAAATTGTGTACACAGAGGATCAAAAATAATATGCATATGTTATTGGGCCACGAGTTTGGCCCAAAGTTAACCAACTAAATTTATATTACAATTTAGGGTACTCGTGTTGTGCGAAATTATAGTTTCCGGTGTACCACAATCTGATATTTACAAACTAAAAGAGACATCTTATAATCATCTTGTTTCACAATGTGGAGTTCGAGTGGCGTAAAACGGGTACAAACTTAAGATTTATATTTGAAGATTTATATTTGAATATGGTTGTAATTATCTAAACATTAGGAGTTTTTTTATAATTTAAACCGTAGTCAGGGGATGGCCGTAAATTACCCTACAATTTATAACTAATAATATGTTAATTTTAACTTCACAAGTCTAATAGATATAACCCCAGCCAATTCCTTAACAATATCAATTTGCAATAAAACATTCACTAACATGCAAAAGTGACAAAAATATTCAAGAAAAGCCAAAGCATTTATCTTCATCAACCATTGGATTATACAAGGAAAATTGACAAAATTATTATTCTACTAACAAGTCACAAGTAAGCATATGAACTGGGAAAACATCAAATTTACCACAGAAAAGATATACGAAAACGACAAGTTCAAATTCGAACACAGCGAGCGAACGAACGAAGAATCAGAATCCGGGGGTTAAAGCTATCCCTGTAACCAAACACGTTATTTTTCCGAACTAGACTTGTTCATCTTGTTTCTGTTGCTCGGTTTTGCCATTGCCAATCTTATCCATCTCCACCGATTCTTCACCTGTCTGTTTCTTGATCTCCCCTTTGTTTTTTCGGTATATCGCGTAAAGTATCAGCTGCACAGCCCCTAATCCACACCCGAACCCATTCGGAATCTGCCCAAAAAAAAACAAAAAGATTGCATTTTTATATACTAAATAGTGAATTCCCCCATAATTATTCGACGAAAATTAAACGACGAAAAAAGTCGTAACAACTTACAGCAACAAAAGGGTCCTTCCCAAGTAGGCCAAACACAAACCACGAAGTACCACACAGAAACACAAACAATGATAGGAAAAACGGCATGAACTCCACGCTTTTCGTCTTGATCACCAACCTCTGCATTTTATTTTATTTTTTAATTAATTAAATTAATATTCACCGAAAAAACAAGATTCTTGCTTACATCTCAACTCACCCTTTTCAATTACGAACACAACTCATACAATTAGATTAAAAAAAAAAAAAAACAGAGGACGAATCGAAAGGAAGGGATGAATTAAGAACGTACGATGATTGTCAACGGTGAACCGTACATAACGATCGAGAAGATAGTAGTTACAACACCGCAGAAGAGCTTCCTCCCATTTCCGTGGAGAACTAACAGAGAAACCAACACGACAGTTCCGAAAATAGTAAGGACGACACTCAGCAGTCCAAGCATTTTCGCCTTCTCCTTTTTCGGTGCAAAAACGAGAAATACTATCACGTAAACGGATTCTATAACAGCGCCAGTCCCGTTTATTGTCGACACGAGCAGGTTATTCGGTGACACAAAGGGCAGCCCATACCTATCCAATTATTAAAATAAAAATCAAGAGTTGGAGAAATTTTTAATTATTATTTAAATGAAGAATTGATTAATACCAAGCAGAGAGAAGGCAGTTGAGCAAGGTCATGACATATGGGATTCCAGAGAATTGCTGAGTGGACTTGTTCATCACAATTCTTTTGAATGTTATCCTAATTAATCAATAACACAATTTCATACTGTAAATTTCATTTAAAAAAATTAAAATATATAAAAATAAAATTAAAAATACTACAAAATGACCATCAAACTGCAATCTCTACACTAAAATGGTAACTCCACTTTTAACTTTCAACACTTTCTGAAAACTTATAAACACACACACACACACACACACACACACACACACACACACAAATTGTTTTCATGAGATTGAGAAGAAGGCTTACAATGGCGCCAAGAAAAGGAACAGAGCAGAAGCATTTCCTGTTAAGAACAACAAAAACATATCAGAGAGAGAGAGAGAGAGAGAGAGAGAGAGAGAGAGAGCTCAAGAAATTAGGGAAAAGGGAAAACCCACCAAAAATGCCGAAAACAAAGTGCAGCACATTCTCCATGCCTTCAACAAATCAGTGTGTAACGTAAGAACCCTAATCAAAAACCAGATAAAAATCGAATCTTTTTCACCCCCTTCTCTCTCTCTCTCTCTCTACTCTCTCTCTACACTCTTCTTCTCTTATGAAGAACGCCTACTCTGTATGACTACACTGCACATATATATAACAGGAAAATGGGCAGGCAAAAAAAGCGTGAAAGAAAGATATAGGAGGGGTTAAAAAGTAATTATTTGAAATTTATTTGTACTATTTTAACGTGGAGCAGAACTGTAGCTTTTTGCTTCCGTCACGTTCTGTAAACCTAAAATCTCTTGATTCTCAATATATACACACACTCACGGGGTCCTGTTTAATCAATCATTGTCCCACATTTTGTAATTTTAATTTATTTTTTTTTTGTTACAATTTTGAAGAATTTGTTGGGTGGGTTAAATTATGGAGTGTGATTAAACGTTAAGTAGGTGTGGAGAATGGAATATCCTGTTTGTTAGTTTGTAGGCAGTTGCATGATCAAAATCATATTAACTGCTGCTGTTTTGCCTTCAAATGACGTCATAATTCATAACTAACAAATAACAATAGGATTATTTATTTATTTTCTCAGTTTTTAATAGTGCAAAATTGTTGGTGAATTCATGCCTATCTTTTAATTCTTGGGACAAAGCAAAATGCACACATGCCCTAAAATAAGCAACGTGTCATATATCTGATAGCTCTTGCCAATATTGTATATTTCTTCAATTTGTTTCTTTGTACATCAAATTTTATATAAAGTTACAACAATTATAATTAATACAGTCGAAATCAACAAAATCCTATTAATCCAGCGAAATAATTTATATCATAGTGTTCTTCTATAAAGTTCGAACAAATTATTATTTAAACAAACTTATTAATTTATAAATGTTCCATACACGTGCAACCGGTAAATCATTCATTTAGTAACATTATTTTAGAAGCAATGGACAAAAATATATGGGGATTATATTTTAAAAGTTCAGTCAATTTTACATTAAATATTATAAAAATTGAGGAGACAATTATCTATGTCAACTCAATCATTTCGTCATCTAATACTCGTCAATTAAAGTAAAACACTTATCTAAGACTGTGTTTAGATGTCTAATCCACTTGTTTTTGTATCTACACTCATGCAATATATATTATTTAAGTATTGAATTCTTATTAGTAATAAATATAATTTTAAGGAAATTTTGCAAAGAATTAATGATTAATCTAACTTAGATTGGGGAGAAGCTAATTAAATAGGTAGAAGCATCCACACAAGTAATATCAAAGAGTGTTGTGTTGTATAATATAATTATTAATTATTATTATTATAATTAATTAATGAATGGCTCTTATCAAAATAGGTGGTGGATGTTTCATTATCAAATCTCCTTTTGCATCCATTTGGTTTTCTTTAATTTTGAAAACAACATGTGTCTACCATATGAGCCGTGTGGAAACCTAATTCAATTTACTTTTTTTTCCTCATCAATAAATGAATTAAAAAAAAAAATAAAAAAATAAAAGGGTTTATTACGAAATTCTCCTAAACTTCGGTTAAAATACCCGCCCCACCTACCTGTAAGTATCAAAATCCTACTGATTTGTTTTCATCTTACAATCACCCCTCACGTGGTTTTATATGGAACTTGTTTGATGCCAAGGAATTTTTAAAATTGTCATTACCACTATGACGGTAATTTTTGTCGTTAAAAAGTAGCATAAAGAATTGGCATTTCTCGGAAAGTATTCCCTGGAATCCAAAAAGTCGGTGAAAAATCACACCATTGTTGAGGGGAAACAAATGTCGAGGGGGTTTGATAATAACGGATCGGTTGAAGTGTTTTTGATAATTCAACTTAAATTCAGGGGTATTTACATAATTTATCCAAATATATGGATCATCAGGCATAAAAATGCATTGGACAATCGCAATCGGGTAGAGATGTAACATAAAAAATGGGGAAAATAGATAGCATTCAAGGGTATTTAAATGTTACGTTTACATTACGTACCCTCAAGACAAGGGCTCTCTCTTCATTATTCATAATTTGTTGTTCAAGAATTGATTGCACAAAATTGAACTACATTTTTTCTTCCAAAAAGTAAACAAGAAAAGAAAAAAAAATAAATTAAATGAACAACTATATTAATTATGTATGAAGTAGAATTAAGCTTTTTTTGTGCTTTCAAAAATAAAAAGGCAAGAAGCTTAATTTGTGATTATTTAATAATAATTGTCATTTATGAGAGAATATAATTACAAATATCTATATGTAGGGTACGAATTAGTTTAATTTATTAATGTTGAAGTGACAATTCAGTGCCTTAGAATTAAGGTAATTTACGTATTTATTGCAGCGGTGATATGAGTGAGTATTCAGATGAATCCATTTTTCTACATACCTACATTTTCTCAATATTTTTATTATTATTATTATTATTTATAGTCAAATTACAATTAATTATAGCCACATTTCCACGTCAGCGTTGTACACCATAAACGGGTCGGGTCGACAGCTGGCTTCAGGGAATGAAATTGGGCCCAACAAATCACAAATCAATTTCTTCCCCATTCCCGTACGATACCGACTGACTTGATCGTCGGAGTGCTGACGCCGAGAAATACTTTTCCTCACAGTCTTTTTTTGCAGATCTCTCGAGGATTACTTGGGCTTCTTTATTGGGCTTCCTTTCCTCAAGGCCCATACCAATTTTTATTTTATTTTATTATTATTATTAACCATATAGGCAAAAAAGGAGATTATTTATTTATACACAAAACATGAGAAACTATATAGTAACAAAATAAAATAAGATTATAATTAAAAGTACAAAATTATTATATCCATTAACCATAAAAACACCAAAAAGAAACAACAACAACAAAATACTAAATGCAGAATATTTTCTTAAACTGGATGGAAATTAAAATTAATTAAAATTAATTAGGATTGTCCATTCTGAAAATAATTGGATTTAGCAAGGCCCATTTCCGCAGACGGTAATTTCTTGATTTCACCTTTTTTATTGCGGTAAATTGCGTATATACATAGCTGCATTGTTCCCAATAAGCACCCAAATCCATTTGGAATCTGCAAAAAAAAAAAATATATTAAATATATAATTAACCAATTAAATAAATAAAGTGGTCACTAATTTTTTTTCTCCAATTCCAAATAAAGTTTATTTAGTGACAAAATTATTTAAAAACTTACATAAATAAACATGTCCTTCCCAATTAAACCATAAATCAGCCAAGAAGTACCACACAGGAAAACAAACAGTGACAGCAAAAAAGGCATATACTCCACACTCTTGGTTTTAATCACCAGCCTCTGCACATTAAATAAAAATCATTAATTTAAATACTAGTAATTAATTAATTAATTAGTAAAATTTGGCAAAAAAAAAGTAATTTAATTAGAGATACTTACCATGACAGATAGAGGAGAAGCATACATTATGATGGAGAATAATGTAGCAGCTATACCACAAAACAGCTTCTTTAAATTGTCGTGTCCGCGAAAGGCGAGAATCGAGACCAGGGCTACCGTCGTAAATATTGCGAGAATCAAAAGTAGAAGCCCTAAGATCTTGCCCTTCTCCTTTTTAGGTGCGTATATGAGAAATATAAGCACGTAAATCGACTCGATCACCACTCCAGTGCCGTTTATAGCCGATACTAGGACGTTGTTTGGTGATATGAACGGCATACCGTACCTGCATGTACATTTAATTAATTAATTAGTTAAAATTAAATAGTTTTATGTAATTTTGTCGATAATTAATTAATTAATTACCAAGCGGCGAGCAAGCAATTGAGCAAGGTCATGACGTAGGGTATGCCGGAGAATTGCTCGGTCGATTTGTTGGTGATGATCCTCTTGAATGTAACCCTTTTAAATTTTTGTAGCAATTAAGTTAAATAATATAATAAATGTTAAGTATACTCAAAATTAATATATTTGGTAATAAAGTTAAATTCCTGATCATTTTGTGAATTATACAGCTAATAAAAATTAAAACAAAAATGAAAAAAAATCGGTAGTACTAACGTTGGAGCCAAGAACAGAAACAAACCCGTGGCATTTCCTGTTTGAAAATTACATGAAAACAACACAGAAAAAATAAAATGGTAATAAATTCAAGAAAGTACAAGATTAATTAATTAATTAATTAATTAAGATTAATGTAGTAATACTAGCATATATATGCATGCAGCATGACACTTATTAATGAAATCAACATACCAAAGATTCCAAACACCAAATGCAGGATCTTCTCTTTACCCATGAATACTGAATATTTATTATTTTTTTTATTCCCAACAGAAAAATTAATATCTTACAATAAAAAAAAAAGGAAAAAAGAAAAGAAAATGAATATTATATTATATATTCAAGAAAAGATGAGTTGGTTTGTTGAGAGAGTGATGAAAAAAGAAGTAAGGAATTGTGGGTGGTTTATATAGAACCAAAAATACAACACTTACTTTAATTTTTTCTTTACCAGATTACGTCCTTATCTACAACTATCAAAAGCCCCCCCTCTCTCTCTAGATCTCTCTCTCTCTCTCTACATATAGATACACATATGTATATATATGTATATGCACCATGCATCAATGCGTGTGTTTATATATATATGCATGGAAATACTGCAGCACTGTGTTAACTGATTTAATTTTCTGTTGGAATTAAAAAAGGTTTGGTATGTGTCTGAAACCATGCATGTTAGTTTTCTCTCTCTAAATTCTAAAATAATTAATGTTTGGAAAACGCGTTTTGGTTTTAGCGATTTTAGGTATAAATCGTTGCCTTTGGGTTTCTATTAGCGCCACCGCCCACCATTCTTAGTATACTTTCATTTATTTATTATACTAGCCAACTTTATTAATTCCTAGCATTTGTTACTGAGTACAGAATTTTAGTATCTGATTTAAAAAAATTGGAGAAAATCTGATAGTGTTTTTTATTTATTTATTATGGATTATAACATAAGTTAAAAGATATGCAAAAATCAGAAGATGGTACAAAATTTTGTTACTGACATTTTTTTCTAGGGAATTTAATGCTTTTTTCTTGAATTTTGTAAAGGTATCGTGGATTTATTCACTTTATTATAGGTATTATCGAAAAGGGGAATTGGGGATGTAATAAAAGTTTCACCAAAACATAAAGATTCTTTTTTTTTTCTCTTTTTTTTTTTTAAGAATCTAAAGTCAATCACGTGGATGCATTTGGATAAATCTACACTCGCGTAATCAATCAAACGAGAGACGTAAATTACATTACGCTACTAACCATGTATGACAAGTTTGAGGGTTCGAACTTGATTCAATTGACATAAACTCACTTGCTCCAATCGTCAGGGGTTCTTTGATCTATATACATGTTGGTAATTTACATACGTAAATTAGTGCTTGGCAAATTACGGCCACCTTTCTAAGATAAAGTCAAATTATGAAAAACTCTTTTTGTTACAACCACTCTCTCAATGGAAGAAATTGTTTTTTTTTTTCATAATTTGACATTACATCAATGGATGACCGTAATTTAACCTAGTTGACTCGACTAAAGCTCGAGCTCAAGTTCGAAGCTTATGCGAGTTTGGGCTCAAGCCTTCCAAAACAGACGAGCTCGGCTTGTACAAATTCCTAACTAATAAAATTCGTATCTTTTATTCTCACTTTGTAAATCCGCATCATATGACGGTCAAAATAATATTTAGGCCGATATATAAACATTGTGATATGCAAAAAATGTTACAAAAATGCCACGTCGGAACTGATTTATTTTTAATTTTGAAGTATATATGAGTTAATTAATGTCAGTGACGCTTGCAATAAATATTTTTTGTTGTGTCGATATGCGCACTAATGTAGTTAAGACAATTAAAATTTAATATAAGAAACCTTAATAATTGACTGCTGGAAATTGCAGAACCTAGTTTTAGGCTTCAAGCTGTATCAATCCGGTCCATTCTTTAGCACCTTAATTACCAATTAGTATGGTAATTTATTTCTTTTTCTTTCTTACACTAATAGAATTTTCGGTGCCATTCATTAATATTTTGTAATTTA